>JAJIYU010000292.1:0-56690 GCA_030144865.1 Tinospora cordifolia
TTGCATTCATTAATATATACAAACCTCTTCTAGGTGGAATATTTGCAAAAGGATAGACTTCACTATGGTTGTCTTTTCACTATAGAGCATATGTTTTCTTAAAATTATGAAAATGAAGTTTCTTGTCCTCAACAAAATTTGAGGATTTGAGTGCTTTTCAAGTAAGTGATATTGATGTAAAACATAGTTTCTTTTGATTTATTTTCAAGTTTCCTTTCTATAGAAGATGTTGTGTTTGTAAACTAGTTTAGCTAATTTTGAATGGTTTCTAAGTTTTGATGGTAATGTCCATTTTAGCAACTCAAGCTATAGTAAAAACTGTGCAGAAGGTGCAACTGGAATTAGTGACGCTTAGAAAATTTGCTAATGCGTCAAGCTATATAAAAGGCCAACTATAAATTTTAGGAATAATCATCGTTTTTCCCATCCTACAACTAGTTATTTGTTTAGGTTTTTTATTCATCTCTTTGTTTCTTATTCTCTATTGAATCTATTGATTTATATGTTTATAAAGAGATTGGTCCTTGGTGGAGGTCACATGATCGGCACCTTTCCATATGTATGAACATAGGACTTAATATTGATTAGCCAGTCAATGGATGTGCACTCTGTTCCTTTTGTTGTCTTGCCCATCACTTTTAAAACAGTCGTTTGCATTTGCTGCTTGTTCATGTACCTAGACCTAAATGCATCTCTTGGCAATATCGTTAAGTCAAAAAGAGGGTGATGCGTGTTGTCAACAATTCAAAGAATGTTTAGCCAATCTTTGAGAGTACCAATCCTTACAAAAGGAACCTGAAAAGTTCTCTCTTTTTTTTTCTTTTTTTTTTTTTTGCACTTTTTGAAACTAAGTTTTATCCAAGCTTCGCCCAACTAATCCACTTAGACTTGTGGTTGCTGAGTTAGAGACACTGCCTGTGGCCAAATGTGGGAAATCAAACTCGGGATCTAATGCTTTTTGCTGAAAGCACGAAGCCATTAGCTCAACCACGCATTGGTTGGAATCCTAAAAAGTATTGGTGTAATGTATTGCTTATCTGACTATTTGGAACTACTGGCATATCTTTTATTTGAATCTTTTGAATTCAGTAGTCTGAGAACAATCTAAAATCACGAGCAAATAAGTCTATAGATGATTACCATTGTAGGAGTAGTTTGGTCTGAGACATAGGCCCTTGAATAATCTTGTATTGTCCAGCGCTTAAAACCTGTCTGAATATCTTGCTTTTCTTCTGTAAAGAGAGGTAAGCAATCTGTGGCCTCTTGAACCAGCTCAGGTGGTGATAAACCAGGCTGAACAGACTTAACTTCTTGTTCTTCGTGGTATTCCACTGTTCCATGGGAGAGAAACCATTGATATTTTCTAAATGAGATGTAACATACCATGCCAACTTTGCAGAAAATGAAACATATAGCATTTCATAGGAGATACAAATTTGAAAAACCAATTAGATTTTTTAGCGAACAGAGAAACAATAAATTTCTCAAGGCATCTCATCTCCTATAAAAAGTTTTCAAAGAGGCCTTAAACTTTATAGGGAAAGGGAACACACCATTGCAACAATGTGAGGGAACAAATACGGGTGGCTCCTTCAACTCTGCGAATGAAATGAACTGCAATAGTTGAAGATACTTGTAAGCTCAGAAGTACTCCATAGAAGAGTATGATAAATTGTCAGAACAAGATGCCCGAAGTAGTTCTCAAGAGGAATAGCACTAATATGTCATTTAGATCTTAACCACTTGATGCTGATTAGCTAGTTGGTGCATAAACAAAGAAACACAATTAAAGTTTCTTCATTAAGATATAATTAATTTCTCATTGCTAAGGAAGTTAAAAGATAATAAAATTAATGTCAAATACTTTGATGTCAATGAAGTCCGATCTTCAATGATCTCCATAAGAGCATCATGGTGTATTGTAGCCGTGGTCTTTTAGATGTTGGGAAAGGTTATGAAACATCATATTAGGTGTTCTGGTCATCTACATCTGATGGGTTCATCATTAATTCGTATTTTGTCTGATATCTCTCCTCCTACAATTAGCTCTCCACTCTCTGCATCGTGGCCTCTATTTAGTTGTTAGCCTCAACAGCATGGGATTGTGATTCCCTTTCAGAATAGCTTTCTGATACTCATTCTTGGATAAAAGTCCAACAGTAGAGTCGAAACAAACTTGTGTAAGATAAAGATCATTTTAGCTAAGGTGAGAATTTTGTTTGTGTTTTGCAATTGTGTCATGTTATATTTATGTAGTAGCAAACCCAAGCCTAACCTATTCAAATAATGTGTCATTATTAGAAACAAACCCAAGCACGACATGTTCAATAATTAGGTTAAACAAGTTAACTTATAACTCTTAAACTCGTGAACTTGAAATCATGATTATACAATCATATAGTAAATACCAAGTAAAACATTGTAAAGTTATAGTTTCATAAAGTGATATAAAATATTAAAGTTTTCGAAAATAATATAAAATATTAAGTTCATTTCATGTTATTGTATCATAGTTACATCATATCATATTTATATAGAAATGTATACTTACAAAATCAAATCCTACTCCTTTAAATGTGTCATTGTTGCACACTCAAACTTACTAATTTCATATGGAAATGGAATTGTGTTATAGTTTTATGACTTACACTTACATCACTAGTTTTAGCCATTGTTCCAACCATATCTATTAATCATATTGATAACTTTAGAATAACGTTTTTAATTTTTATCACTCGGCAACCTAATGTCTATGGAGCAGAGAAGAGCAAGGTCCTAACTCTTGACGGTAATCAAAATTAATCAGGAAATAGCCACATCATTCCGGTGTGATAGTTGCACGCTTTTATAGGAACGAAGCACAACCCAAAGACGAAAGGAGCAACAATGAATGAAACGAATTATCAGGAAATCCAGAAGGCAATACCTTGTGAAATAGATTTGCCTTTTTCAAAATATAGGCTAGCAATGCACCTAAGAATTTTGATTCCAAAATCCAAGTGAAGATCTTAATAGCCAATCCATCCATTCGAGGTGCTGCATCCAAAAGCACAAACCTATGGAATTAAGTCCATAATAAACAATTCTATCTTCCCACGAAAACATTTCAACTCAACATTTTTATGCCCCAAATCCATTAAAAACATCATCCACTTGCTACTTAATAGTTAGTTCATGAAGCTTTAATTTATATGCCGTCCCCCGCCCAATTAGATATAAAAACTCATGAACTCGCATTAATTTGAATACTTTTTGACGACATATTCCTGTCTGGCGCATGGCCATGACTTTTGGGTACTAAATGAATATGGTAAGGTCCCCCAATTAAGGAAGATCATCTGCTACATTGTACAATAATAGTATCTAGACTTTAGAGTTCATACTAGTCCTAAATTCCTGTAAAAGGAATCATAGTTAGATGGTTAGTGGCAAGGGTGGAGAGGAAGCCATCACTTTTGTAATGAAGACCAAGTACCCTTTGAAGAGAGAGAGAGAGAGACAGAGAGAGTGTAGGTTTTCTATTGATCACATATAAAGAAAATTCCACTTATGTATCCCAAAACCAAATCTCCACATCTTTTTTTGAAGTAAAAGAAAAAAAAAAATTTTTTAAAAAAAGAGTTGAAGAACAAGAGAGTTAGAGACTAGTAGTAATAAGGACATTAACTAGAGTAGAAAATTCCACTTTCAAACTTCTGCAAACAGGGGCACTTAATACAAGGGCAACTTGATGTCAGACTTTGATCCCAAAACGAGTAACAAAAGGAAAAGAGAAATGAATCACTTGTCCAAAATCATCAAAGTCCAACAGCACTAGACCTAAATCATCCTGGTACCACATGAGCGCTGACACTACCAAGTTGGCATGGTAAAAAAATTACGAACCCACCTCTGGCACTGTTCCTTGCGAGTATAGAATCACCATCTAAACCAGTAGTCGCAATGTAATAGTCTGGCAATCAAAGTCATGGAAAACTAATGGAGACACCAAAAGTAACCAAACCAACGTTCAAAACGTACGTACACATACCGACACGACTTGCAACAGAAAATTATACAGAATACAGAGGAGAATGAATTGTCATTAAAACAAAAACCAGTTACAACCAACAGCATCTGTAGCCCATAAAAATATTATAGATGAAATGTTTATAATAATTAAACTAAATATTAGTGTTAAATACAACTATGAATTGCTTTTTTACTTTCATTAAGGAGATAATACTATCTTTTTTTAATTTTTTTCATTAAAATATAAAATATACATTTTTTTTTAATTTTTTGCCTGTCACAAAATCTATTTATCTTACAATACATTTTTAAGTTAGAAAAGTTTTTATTAGTTTAATATCCATTCAGTATCCATATATGTAACGTGGGTGCGTAATGTAATTTTTTGACTTTTCTTCAAACGTGGCAATATATCATTCATTTGACATTCGCATCAAAATAAATAAATTTTATTAGAAAAATAATTATTAAATAAATAAGTAGCACGCCTAGGTACACAGCCAAATTCCTTTTTTTTTTTTTTTTCTGAAAGGATTTGACGAGTAGCAACAGAAAAATTATAAGTTGGCGGCTGCTACTGTAAATATTCTTCAGAGTCATCGAAAACTCCGTCCTAACACGCCACACTAACCAATCCAAAAGCTCAAAATCAAAGCTAAGCTGTTACAGTCCGAAAACAAGAAAAATGAACTAACATCGAAATGCTCAATACTGAATTCGATCAGTCCCAAAACAAGAAAAATCGCCAATCATAATCAAGAACTCCAACTTAAAATCGAGATTCTCCAGTTCATATAAAACTCAATCCGAACTAACGTCTAAAACCACGAATCAATAATACATGATAAATATAAATCAAACAAAAGAATGAAGACGCTCCAGAGAAAATTCACAGAGAAAACCTTTGACATTCGCGGCAACATAAACCTCGTCACTGTCGGGACTGAGATCAAGATCCTCCACTGGCTTGAACTCCACACCTTCACCTCCAAAAACCTTCATTTTCCAAATTAGAAGATCGAAAGAAACAGAAAAACACAAGGAGGAAGAAGAAGAGGAAGAAGATCAGAGCAGACAGAGAGTGACGGAGACAACAAGCGTGTGGGGGATTTAAATGGCGGAGTATAAGCGAAGGCATTGTTGTGAGTACTATATGTGTGTGTGTATATATATACATATATATGTATTTTAAGGAGAGAGAGAGAGAGAGAGAGGGAGAGAGAGAAAGAGAGAGATAGAGATTTTTGCTTTGTTCCTCTGTTGCATTCAATTTTGTTTATTGTTTCGTCTTTTCTTAGAAGAAGAAGAAAACTATAAAGACGAGGACGTGAAAAACGAAGGCTACCAAATTTCCAGTTATGCGCTTGGCGGTGGTACAAATTTCCAGTTATGCGCTTGGCGGTGGTACAAAGACGCCAAGGTGTTTTCAGTCCCACTTTAGTCTTTACCACTAATCCTCCTGCCATGTGTTAAGTAGAGGTTGGTTGGCTCTGGCGCCTGGTGTCTTCCAACGAACGGTCTTCTTTTTAATACAAATAACTAAAACGTGGCTTTCATTTTGTATTTATTTTTTAACTATTTAGTAGCAACCGGTGCGATGCCCTATTTAGCCATGGTGTAGTCACCAAAATTTTTATTACGTTTAATTAACATTAAAAAAAAAAAAAAAAACCTTATCAACATTGTTAAATTATATTAAATTGCTTGTAAAAATATTTTTTAATGATCTATATTTTTATTAATGATCTAAAACACTGTTAAATTAACATTTTTTTTCTTCTTTTTGGAATGCAACTTTTTTCTTCTCTAGAGTTCAACTCGATGTAAAGCATATAGGATACATAATTTAAACTTTTATTTAGTATTGAAAGAAAAATTAACTAAAATTTTACAGAAAAGAATTTGTATGCGCACCAAAAAACTTATTTGGGTCATTGATACGTATGATATGTATGTTAATATATATACACCACAAATGCAATAAATATAAGGTGTGTAATTGCATTGCAAATGAGATATTATTTACTTCTAAAATTTGAAGTAATTATCATTAACTTTTCTTGTGAGGGCTCATAATTTTCAAATTAACTTATTTGTATACTTAAATTACATGATGTTAGTCTTTAATTGAAGTCTCATAATTTTCAAATTAACTATTTGTAGCTTAAATATGACATTACTCATTTATTGACATTCAAAAACTGTCAAATTAACTTTATGTCACTTAAATATGATCTTAGTCCTTGGTTGACATCTTCAAACTCATTATAAATGAGTTTAATTATTATTATTGTTGTTGTTGTTATTGTTATTACTAACTTGGTATTGTTGGTGCGAATAAATGCTAACGTGTTGGTTTTAGAATCACATACTTGTAGAACAATTGTATTGCATTTGGTATTTGTTTGGTAGAATAAATTAATTAAGCTACAAAGACACAATTTTTTTAAGCAAACTAGAAAGAGACTTGCAATAGTATTGTAAGCCAATAAATGTTTTTTGGGCATATTGATTTCATCACACCAAAAAAAGTCACACTTCCTCTACCCTCTAGATTTGGACATGTTT
This sequence comes from Tinospora cordifolia, assembly GCA_030144865.1. Classification (NCBI taxonomy): domain Eukaryota; kingdom Viridiplantae; phylum Streptophyta; class Magnoliopsida; order Ranunculales; family Menispermaceae; genus Tinospora; species Tinospora cordifolia. Next base: position 6,580 of record JAJIYU010000292.1, read on the forward strand.
CTTTGTTTAAGGGAAGATGAAATCTTCACTTAGTATATACATATATAAATGATACTTTATTTAATAGATATAGCTTTTAAGTTCATTATATTCTAAAATGGCATAAAAGCAATTTTATTTTGAAAATATTGCCTAAATTTATAACTTTTTGAGTCAAGTTTGGAGGCTCAACTCTCAAAGCTCCAATTTATTAAGAACAAGAAAGTTTCTAAAATTTGTTAATAATCATTTAAGAGCATTTTTAATGGAAATGTAAATTGAAAAGAATGTATATATCACATAAGACTAGATAGATATCAAGTCAAAAAGAAAAAAAAATACATTCCTAATTCAAATGTGAACTTTTATTTTTAAGCTAACCTAACAGAAATAAATGTAAACATTATTAACATTTTTGTTTACTTTCAGACGGCTATAGTAATTATCACATCAACAAAATTTTAAAAAATAAAAAATAATAAGTCAATACTTAAAAAATAGAAAAAGAATAATTTACGCTTGCATTAGAAATCACTTTTGGTTTCAATGTTTATTAAGTGTAATTATATATTACATAAAAACGCTTGCATTAACAATCACATTTCACTTTTGGGTTTAATGTTTAGGAGGCACATCCTCTTTATATTAATAATTTAACATTTTTTATATATACGCATCTACATTTACATTAGAAATGTTCCAACACTTAATAAACTTGCATCCACTATGAACTAATTTATAATTCCAAATAAATTGTAATATATATATATATATATATATATATATATATATATATATATATATATATATATATATAATTAGCTTCATTTCTAGCTCACTGATCCTCTTCGTCTTCGTCTATGTGAAACAGTAACAAGAGTTAAAACTAAAATCTTTAGATTAAAGAATGCAGGCTCATCAGTAATTAAAGACAACCCAAGGAAGTATCGAATCCTACTAGGTTTCCTATCTTAATTGATCAACCAAATATATGACACGAAGCCTAAACAATGCAGGCTCATCAGTAATTAAAGACAACCCAAGGAAGTATTGAATCCTACTAGGTTTCCTATCTTAATTGATCAACCAAATATATGACACGAAGCCTAAAATACAGATCCACGTAGAACCAAATCGATTCAATCTATTTGTTGGTGACAATTTTGATCATACACTTTAATTAACAATGATACACTGAAATGCATAAGTTTCTTTACATAAACTTACACTTTAATTAAATTTCTCGTAATCAGTACCAAAGACTATAACGAATCTTAATTCAAAAAATTTATTTTCTTTAATACTGTATAAGATAAGAAAATCCTGTGCTAGGATTATAAAAAATTAAGAAAACTTCTTAATAGAACTAAGAGGATGAGCACGACTGCCAAAAACACAAGGAGTATAGTCAAAAATTATGTGCACCACTTGCCATAATCTCATTAACTTAGGAAAAAAAAAAAAAGTTCAAATGCATGGTGTTAAATCTGCCTGACATGTGAATAGTCCATTTTTAATATGGTCTAAATGGTTAGATAATAAAAGTAATTGGAATAATCATTGTCATTATCTGAAATTAATAAAATTTATTTCCTAATGGTTTCCACATAAAAATAAAAATAAAATAAAATAAACTCATTGTAAGAAGACTTAAATTACATCAAAATTATAATAATAATAATAATAATAATAAAACCCATCACAATATGGTTCTATGGACAAATGAGAAGAAACTCTTCTTTATCTCTGCTTGCGATGATGATTTTTCTGCTATAAAAACTGACAAGGACGAGCCCGCACCACAATTACTCGACACATTAACACATTTGAGATGTGCGAGGTTGGCGACCTGTCCTTTCTGTTGGTTGAAAGGGGCCCTTTTGGAAGGACCTACTGTTTCAAAAGTGCACTCTTCTTCAACCAGAGTGGTAGCTCAAGCTACCGTATTAAATAACAAGGGGTTGATTAAAAAAAATCTAACTTCATAAAATAAAACTAAACAAAGGCTCAAACAAAATCAACATTTTCTACTTTTTTTAATTTTTGAATTTTTTGACACCCAAGTTGGCTAAAATTAATTTTCCCACGGTGAGCATGACAGAGACAGTTGCATTGGCCCTATCAATAGGGCAAATAAATGAAGCCATACTAGACCCGAACTTAAAGTCTAAACCTCAACCTCAATCATACTCAATTCCTCACCTAATCAAGCCACCACCTGTTGATAACTCAAGATCAAATATTAAACACATTGCCCCATTTTCCAACACTTATCACAAGGGTTCAGCTCGTCAAATTCACTAGGGTTTCCCAGTTCTCCATTTTAATGCCACAGTTGTTGTGGTTGGAAAAACATTAAATGAAAAATGAATTTATAACGGCTTAAAATCTTCATTGAGTTCTAAATTTACATAGCAAAACTCAATTAAGACTTAAACCCAATACAAGTTCAATTTTCATTTAATATTTTTCCAACAATTTTGCATCATGTTTGCAATGGCTTGTAAGCACAGAAAGAGAGAAAAAGCAGACATGGCTTGTGTAAAGTACACTGGTAGTGGTCTGTGTGCTGCCTAAGTTTCGCTGCTACCTAGGTTCTTCTAAAGATCCTAACATCTGAACTCAAAAACAAGAGACTTGGAATTGTTCCTTCAGAACTTACTAATCTTGAAAGTAGAAACATTTAACTATGGTTTGGTAACACAAGCTCATCACATAACGAATAACAAATGAACAACATAATATTCACGCCAACGAGCTTTTCTCAATGTTGGAAGATCCTTAATTCTAGCTGGAAAACATTATTATTCAAACTATGCACTACTTTATGAAATGAGGGTTACAAGAGCCGTACAAGTTTGCTCCAAAAGGAAACTTACCACTTATGGGCTCTTATTCTCTGTGGTTTGAGGAGATGATTATTAGCAAGTATCCTTCTAGTGGGCATTCAACAAATCTCATTATATGATATGTTTGTTTATTTCTTCTCAATTTGTGTTCGAACAGAGCCCAATTTGTGACATGTAAAACTAAAAATAATCAAAGAAGTGATTATAACAACCCAAAATATGAGAAATTTCATCCATCAAAGAATTTCATTTTCATTTCAAGAATTGGACTCGAATGTCTTGAATCATTCAATAATGCTGCAAATGAAATTGAAATGTAACCATGAAAGTACACGAGCATTAGCAGATCTTTCCAAAGAGAAAGAGAACTGCACAAAAAGGATATCAGTTTTCAGAAAGTGACCAAAAACTTAGTGAAAAAATATATATAAATATACATAAATACATACATATCAATTAGACAAGTGGGAAAGCTAAACAGGCAGAGGTTGTTTGATTCCTAGTTTGAAAAATGGAATTGAAATATATACACAACAAAATTCATGGTTGATACTAGGTAGGATGTGCAAGAAAAGAGAAACAAGCAAAGGAACAAGCAAAGTACACTTGGAACTGCTAGGCAACAAGATACAGAGGTATTTCACAGAAGTTAAGAATACTCATACCAGAAACCCTCCACTTGTATCCCGTCACTACAACATTGCAAAAATCTGAGACTGGACAAAAGGTTCATGCAACATCATGGAAGAGGGCGGCTGATTGATAGGCCCCTGTAGCATTCCAGAAGTCTCAGAATGAACAGGAGGATTGGGCAACATTGCCAATGTCTGGGACTGATCAACACACCCCTGCAGTACTGCTGGAGATTGAGAATCATCAACAGGCACCTGCAACATAGGATAAGATGTCGACTGGTTATAAATGACATAAACTGGTCAATTCATTGTCATAATTTATGGACCAGAGAGTTATTTGGTGAAGATTCCGTGACCTCACCTTCGAACATGTCCGAGTATAATGTCCAGTTTCCTTGCAAGTTCCACAGGTTCTTTTCTTCTTCTGAGCTTGTTCCATTCCCAACTTTATTCTTGAAGATACAGGACGACCCTTCAATTTGACTCGATGATAGTCAGCCACAGAGGTATTGAGGTCCATTGTCCATATATTGTCACTTTGCTCCTCAACACTTTCACCTTGAATACTGTTACACCTCAAATTTTCAGGAGGAATGACAATTGTGGGAACAGAAATCAGAGAAACTCTTTTGATACCCTCTTGTAGAATACTGATGGCATAGTTAATTCGTTCGTTGGACGTTTCTCCAAGTTCTACAAACTCTTTAGTTTTGTCTTTCAAGGTCCAAACATTAATGGTATTCAAATCATGAGAACTGCCTCCAGCTTCATCGCTAAATGGTTCAAAATATCGATCACTCATCGTCCACCGCTTTAAGATGTATTGAGGAGGAATTTCAAATACATCCACTACTTGAAATACTTTGAGCACATGCCTACAAAGCATCCCCTCAGAGTCAAACATTTGACAGCTGCAGCTTGCACTGTTATCAGTTAGATTATATGCAACAAGACGCATTTTATCGTCTTTTTCTCGATACTTGCCCACCAAATACCGTGATATGGGTCCCTCCTCTCCAACCTTGCGTGCAATGCAACCAGAGCTTTCAACAAATTCACATTTAAAAATTGCAAACATATTCCTTGTATAAACTCTTGCAGCTTGTTCTTCAATAGGATTCTTTGATGCCAAAGCTGCTCTAGTAAAAACTGTCATAAAATCTTCATTGGCTTCCTGTTCTTGACGCTCCTTAACTGCCAGTTCATACTGTGAAATGAAGTCATTGAATAGTGTTCCTCCATGTAGAAACCCATGAAAATAGGAGTGCATGCTCTCACTCCTTTGTGTTGTTGTCATGCCTCCAAAAAATGCATCCTGCAAGTATAGTGGTACCCAGTGGTGGCGCTGATTATACAATTTATTTAACCACTTGTTGTCCTTCAAGTTGTATTTTACAAGAAGAGCCTCCCAACCTCCTTCAAACTCTTTTGATGTCCAACTGGCAAAAATGCACCTCTTATATTCAGCCCGAAAATCGGCATGCATATCAAAGACATGGGTTAAATTTTCCAACACATCTTTCTCTATGTACCACATACAAAATCGATGTCTTGCTGCTGGGAAGACCTTCTCTATAGCAATCTTCAATGTCTTGTCATGGTTTGTTATAATTGAAGTAGGCTTTTGATTTAACATAGCTCTAACCCAGGTTTGAAATAACCAAACAAAAGATTCTACAGTCTCATCAGCTAAAAACCCACATCCAAACAACACAGGTTGTCTATGGTGGTTCAAACCAGTGAAACAGACAAATGGAAACAAGAATTTGTTTGTTCGACAGATTGTATCAAATACTACCACATCTCCATACTTCTTGTATGCCTCTCTTGCCTTACTATCAACCCAAAATATGCTCCTCATACAACGATTTTCACCAAATTCTACTGCATAGAAGAATCCAGGATCTTCTGCTTGTTTTGTCTGGAAGTATTCCAGCAAATGATAACACTCAACCCTAATGTTATTCTTTCTCTCTTTCTTCATATTACTGTCACAATCTACATCATGATTTTCAAGTAGATTTCTTGCCTCTTTGCTCGCATCAGGGTCTTTTAGGCCATCATTTCCAAGGTTATCTTTTGCTTCATCTGCTACTCCTGTTAGTAACTCAACTATTTTAGATGGGCCAACTCCACATTTATAGAGAGCTTCAATCATAGATTTTGTAGTCATTGTCATTTTCCGATGTGATCGAAGTTTCTCTGCTTTGGCTGGATCAACAAGATCATGATTGTGCTCTTTGTGGAAGCGCTCAACTACCCATTTCCCAGATCTTCTTTTAATGAACATGGCTGCTCGACAATCTAATCGTGTTTCTTGACGAGGTCGTACAATCTTGCCTTCATACCTTTTGTCCTTAGTTGAACGCAAACCTTGATTAGTGCACACATAAAGCCGAGATATCATACTATGATCAATCCTTGAACGTTCTATACGACTCTTCCGAATACTGAATCCCTTCTCCTTTGCATATGCATTATAAAATTCATAAGCCTCATCTTGAGAACCGAATTGCAAGCCAATATATGGCTCAGTTCCCAGTTTAATATGGGATGCATCATTATCTTCCCTACCACTGTTTTCAGCAGGTTTTACTTCTTTTACGGATTCCAGCACAGAAGTGTCTATCTTTGCACTGGTTTCAGCAACTCTAACTTTTCCATTTGAAGACCCTTGCATGTCAACAATAGTTCGCTGCTCTTGAATGCTTTTATCCAATGCGATAATGTTACTTTCCACCATTTTTTGACTAAGGCCAACATTGTCTTCAATATCAATGCACTGTTAAATGAGCAACAAAAAATTCATTGGCGAGTGGAAGCATCCATGAGAAAGGAATCAAGATATCAGCATAATCTTCATTAATGGCATCAGCTTTCAATCAAAAGGATGGATGACAGATGGAAAAGTTTTATATATTGTTATTGTTTCCCAACCATCAAGAATTTGAGATCAGTCAGAGTTAGAGAATGAAAAACTAGATAGATCTCCTAACTGAAATGACAAAAATTAAAAAAAAAAGAATGCCTGCAGGGAGGATTCTCAAGAAATTCATACTTCAGCCACTCAAAACAATGAATAAAGGAAAATTGATTTCACAACTCTAGGCTGATAATTTACTCAATGTTGCACACTCTGCTGTCTTAACGTGAATCTTCACAGTCCTTTCTCAGTAAGTGTTACAACTCTCATCTTCTTTTGGACTGTGTGTCTCTGTACAAGGAGCATGGCTGAGTAAAGAGAACCGGTACAGAGCTCCCCTTTGGAAATAGAAACCACATTATATCAATTATCTAATGCTTAGGACAAAGGAAATTCTATCTCTAGTGATGAAATGTCATATTTGCAATCTTGCCGGTCCATGCTGAGGAGTGCAAGATTCAACCCTCTCAAGTGCATGAATCCAAAAACTTTTATTTGAACTTCACCTTCCAAACAGCAAACTCTTTTATACAAGGGCAAGTGTGGTCTTGTTCTGGAACATCCATTCATCAATCAAATGCATATGTGCACTGGTTACAATAATGCAAGATGAAAGATATAGTTCTTCACATGAAAATATATATGGAGAATATGATACAATGAAGTTTTCACAAGTCTCGTGAACTTAGTACACTTCCAGATCAAATACTGAGTCCAAGCGTTTAAAAAAAAATGTGAAGAGAGGGAAGTTCATCCAGAAAAAGAAAAAAAAGTTAGTGTTATAATAATTAGATAGTTGATGTTCACAAGACTTATGTGTTTCATATTTCACAACTTAAATGAACGGTGATCCACATTTCATATAGTCCTTAGGCTATGATTCTCTAATTTATTTTTATTATTAAAACATTTTAACCTAGAGATTTTGAACCTTTATAAATAGTGAATAAAAGAATGGTTAATCACACAATAATTTCAAGAAAATTTTTCTCTCATGTTTTTGTCTTCCACTTGGGTTCTTTATTTTCTTTTGGATTTATATTCTCTAGATCACAATTTACTATTATTTTATAACACATTATTAGCACGATCTTGCTCTTCCTAAAAAATTCCTTTAAGAAATGGTACATAGAAGACAGCCATGGAGAAATTAATTCAAGAAAAGGGTAAAAGAAAAACCACATGCATTTGCAAACCAGATCACAAAATTAAATGACAACGAAAACATGACTAAACAAAAGGCTTCACATGATAATACAAAAGCATCCTAGCAATATGAGGTTTCTTTCTTCCAAATTACACACAAACTAGAGGCATCCCAAATAGACAACTAGTAATTTATCTAGTGATAGAACTATTGGTTGAACTACTTCAACAGAGTTCTCTTTAAAAATGTAACTTGGTGTTAGCTAACTATATTTTCAAGAGGAGTACGATGAAATACAATTTCTAGATAAAATTCTCAAGATGAAACAAATGCAAAACTCAAATAAAAAACCATTAGGTCTCAAAGCAGAACTCCTGACCTGTGTTTTATAAAGAGCTTCAAGGATAGACTTGGTCGAATTAGCCATTTTACGATGTGATTGGAATTCATAGGCTTTAGCATGCTCACCAAGGTCATGATTGTGCTCTTTATGAAATCGGTGAACAACCCATTTTCCAGTTCTTCTTTTTATAATCATGGCTGCTCGACAATCTACTCTTGTTACTCGACGATGTCGCACAACCTTGCCTTCGTACCTTTTGTCTTTTAAAGAGCGAAAACCTTGTTTTACGCACACAAATTTCCGAGAAATCAAACTGTGATCAACCCTCGAGCGTTCTACATGACTCTTCCGGATGCTGAACCCATTCTCTTTGGCATATGCTTTGTAATATTCATATGCTTCACCTTCAGAACGAAATTGCAAACCAATATATGGTTCAGAACCAAGTCTGATCAGTAAGGTATTATTATCTTCCCCTCCACTGGTTTCAGCAACACTAACATCTCTCTTCAGAGATTCTTGTACATCTAAAGCAGGCTGTGGATCTTGAATGCCTTCATCAAATACCACCACATCAGCTCCTAATATATCTCGATCAAGACCAATCGTATCTTCCATATCAATACACTACTTGCAAAAGAGTAATACAATTGTCATTTAACTTTTTGAAAGAGGAAATGAGAGCTTACATAGTAAATATGATTGTTACTAGTATAACAACAAACATTTAACAAACACGTCTGACATGGTTTTTTTTGTTCGAAAATAATAGTTATATGAAAACAAGAAATTACACTGAAATGTGACATTGCTATACAACATCAATAGTTTTATTGAGAAAGAAAAAAAGAAACAATTACAGAAAGAAAGTTCATTCTTGAATAAGTTCTCTACTTCTTTATTTATGGTCTTAGACCAAGTTGGGCAAGAGAAAAAGTTTACTTTGTTAGTGGCTATTGGAAGGACACTTTCTAAAAAAATCTTCAAGATACGAAATCAGAGGTCCTGGTAATATTTAATCGGGTCTATCTCTAAAGATAAATTAGCATCCCAAGGTTATGTCAGACCATTAATGAAAAGGTTTGGAATGAGTTAGCTGACTGGAAGAGGAAGAGTCTAGAGGATCTAGAAAGATGCCCAGGAAGGCACTTTGAATAACCTTCTATTTACAATATCCCTTACACCCTTTCAAGTGAAAAGCGGATGTTGCTCTTAACTTGTTCATAAAGTGTAAACAATTACATGGAAACATCAATCAGTTGTGTGGTCATGTAATCAAGCAAAGGTAGTAGCTCCAATACCAAGATATTGTCACGTTGTATATTTTGGCCTATGGTATGCATCATGTACAACCGTAAATAACCAATGCAGTCATATTATTAGAGAAAATATCCAACTGACACAAGATGAGGTCTTTAGAGCAAGCAATGGTCAGCAACAGGATGACGTTATACTTCCATAAGAATTCGAACTGCTATGGTGAATTGAAGCCAGGGCCATCAGCTAGTGGTAGGCCATAATATCTGTCAATGCTGTTGTTCCATCAATGCTTCTTTGCTTGGCAGGGTTCTTTCAGGAGAATCCCTACAACAGATGATCTAAGAATCTAGGTTATCATTATAAGTATCAACAATTTTGAACCATATACAAAGAGCAGAATCAACAAATTATCTCGATTCTGACACAGTGCCCTCCCTCAAAGTAATGCATCCTTTATTGCAGGGTGACATGGGATGGGGTTTCTGAACATTTTGAGATTTAAATGATTCTCCAGGCAAGCTGACATAGATCAACTGTTCTCTGTACTTCGTTGATAGACAACATAAAGATAAAAAAGAAAGTATGAATCACTTTCAAAATGAAGATTCTGTAGGAAATCAAAGGAATTTTGTTGTTAGCTTGTTATTAAATCACAAACTAAGGGTCTCGTTCATTCATTTATACCTCAAAAAAGAAAGTTTCAAACACTTCTTGAAATAAATATTTAGGATTGCCCAAAATAATAATAATAATAATAATAATAATAATAATAATAACAATAATAAATGAAATAAAATAAAACATAATCACCCTTCCTCCGAAAACATTGTATCCAACAATACACAGTGTTACACATTATCAGGAGATTTTTGGTTTGAATGGCCTGTAATGACTTTCTAGGCTCCACTGAGATTACTCTATATAGTATCCTAATTGTACAATAATTGACTCATTACAAGCAGTCCTAAACAACCAAGGTTGCATTGGTGCAATTAGTGCAAAGTAAACATAACAAACACATTATCTTTAAAATTATACCAGTCAAGGATGGGAAATTTGAGTTCACTTTGAACTTCAATTTCTTAAAATTCTGAATTAATTTGGTAAATCCAATTTGATATGGACATTTTGTGCAAATGTCTACAACCTAGAGAAGCATATAGAATTTATTTAAATGTAGTCATGATATGTGATTCATTTAAATATGTTAAAACATATTTGTATACTAAAAAATAAATATATTATAACATATAATGGTTTAGTGAGATTTATGATCACCATATTTTTTAACGTATATTGCATAAGTAACAAACTATTATGACTTCTATGATTAACATGTATGGTACATATACAGATTAGCTATACATAGATTACAAAATACATGTCCATTTATGTTTTAAATTAGAGTTCTGTAATCCTATTTTGCTTTTTCAGTTTTTTCTTTTTTTCTAACCTTTACATATTAAATTGTAGTTCAATCTCATAACTTGATTTTCTTTAGGATTTGCTTCTAACAGGAGTTGAAGCTAGCATTTTTTTTTTCTTTAACATTAAATAGTAAAAATATTAAAGGATGTTTTGAGTTTTACAAATTGTTTTGATATTTTGCCTAACTTCCAGAGAATTGTTGCGATAATTCAATTACATATAATATGTAATTCAACATTAGAAAAATCACAGAATTCAATTAAATTTCAGAGAATTATGTTGAATTTCCATTCCATGAAAGCAGATGAGCTCCAATTCAGGAGCAGCTAACCTTCTTTAACCTTGCCTAGCCAATCCTTACTTTTTTCCCTTTTTTGTACAGTTTCATTTCATGCCTTCTCCACCTAAAACCAATTGACAGACACTCCAGACTTCATCATCAAGATCTTTATAAGGATTAAGGAAAGCAAGCCACACATGCGTAATAACTCATTTTCTCTTTTTAATTTTATACCGTACCCTCAATTAAACAATGTGGGTCAAAGAATTTCTAAAACATTAGTCGTTACATTCATACACTAATATTTCAAGTTTCAAATACCCCTTTCCTAGTAGTAATAGTTGCCATAGTCATTGAAATAGATACATTACATGGACCAGTTTTCCAGCCATATACTAAAATCTTTTTGTAATCTATCTAAAATTGTTCTAACATTTTGTAACCAGAAATACCAAATGCAAGTTACAAATAACCCATAAAACATTCACACCTTGAAATTTCAACCTGAAAAGATTTCCCCACTCAGAAATCCGTAACATCACGCACCAATCAGCCCAAAAAGAAGGTTTTCATCGAACAACTATGAGTTAAGTAAATAAATAAATGTGTCAACTCAAAGAACACATTCACCTGGTGGGGATGCTGCATCTGCCACGATCGAGATTCACATAAAGCAACTGAAGCAGACGCTACAGTGTGACTCGCAACTGGTTGCATTGTCAAACCAGACGACTCCCCCGCTCTTCCTCCATCAACGCTACTCGACGTCAGCCGTTCCTGAAACGCACTAATATGCGTTAAATGGAAAGATCCAGGCGAGGATCCCAACAACCTTCCAGGACCCGCATTTGCCACCGAACCAGCATCCGTAGTGGCAAAGCTAGCTGCTCCTGCTGCCGCCGCTGATGATGATGGTAGAGGACCGGGGTGAGAAATTGGTGACACGATCGGGAATGGAGACCACGGAGGAGACGATGGAGCGTAGTATGGGTATGGAGGTGACCTTGGACCTGACGGATTCTGCATTCTCCCCGAAAATCCACCAGATTCCAGATTCTGGAAGCGCTCATAGAAGTTATAATCATTTCAATTACAAATTGATAATCTAACAGGAGATATTTTCCCAAAAAAACAAAAAACAAAAACCAAAAAACTAACAGAAAATTAACAAACTAACTAACCTCAGATTTCGCTAGAGGGAACTGAAATTCGACTGAATTAGGGCTTAGGCATAGTGAATCAAGTTAAGGATTTCGAAATAAGCTAAGAAGAGAGCAAGTTCCAGAAGAATCGAAATCGAACGCTACGTCTAACTCTGAGGATTGATTGAGTTGCTAGAGTTTCCAACATTTTTACGCAGAGTAGTTCATGGAAGGAGGAGGAGGAAAAGAAGAAGAAACAGAAGAGACAAGTAGGAATGAATGTATTTTAAACTATACGCTTAAATACGTTTCCGACAAAAAATAATAATAATAATGATAATAAATGAATCCATATAACCACTAATTTCTTATTTTGTCGATCTGAGATGAAATCCAACGGCCAGCCTCGCCTGAGAATTTGTTCAGTTAACATTTTCTTCGTATAATTTATTTTCACGCTCTCCCTCAGGCCTCATCCGTAGATGGCCCGGAAAAACGAACATGAGGCATACACTACTATGTACTCAGTTTAAGTGGGAATGATAAAGTACACCATTCCCTTATTTTTGCTCTTAAAGGCTATTGGTTACATAACTTTTTAGGGTCCGTTTGACACGCAAAATAAAATAAAATTATTTTTATAGAATAAGATGAAATGCAATAAAATTAGATATAAAAATTTAGAAACAAATTACAAAAAAATAAAAGTAAAAAAAATATGTGAAATTATTTAATCCAACTATTTTTTTGTAAAATTGAGTAATCCCACCATAATGAAATAAAATAGTAAATCCAAATTATTTTTATCTTATCTTATCTACTCTTGAACATTGGATTAAAATTAAAATTTATTCTTTTATATCCTAACTCAATGTAACAAACAGCCTCTAAAAGGATAAAATTGAAATTAATCTTGTACTTATTCCATTATTGTAAAATAACAAAATCTCACCTAAACTTGAGGGATTGTTTGTGCTTGCTATCTTTTTTATCAAATTCAGCCGCATTTTATTTATTTATTTATTTTAAAATCTCATTTCGATTCTATCATGTCCTCCCACACACAACATGCATCCTTACTATAACAAGATTGAGTTATTTTTTACTAAAAAAAGATGGGATAAAGTTCAATTGGATTAAAAAAAATATTAAAATTAAAACAATACAGTACTTTGATACAATATGTGATAATTATTTTTTTAATAAAAAAAGAGAAAAAAAAAGAAGAAGAAAGGAGGAAGGAGATCAAGAACAAACAAAAAATTAAAAGATAAATAAATAATATTTTCATAATTAATCTTACCAAAAAATAGTTGAATTAAATAATATCATAAAAAGATAAAATACAAAGACAGATCCAACTTAATTTTTTATATTATTTTGTTAAATTTAAATCTAAAATTTAACTTAAAATTTTAGATTCAACTGTAGTACAAATGAAAACCCCAAGGCCCTGTATATGTTACATAACCAAAGAAACAAAAAAGATAAATTAACCTGAAATTATCTTACTTAATCTTCCTCACATCCTTCCTTAGTTCATATGTTTCCAAAACTCTGCTCATCAGTTTTCAGCCACTTGTTGCACTGTTTGTCTCTTCTCAACTGCAAATACTGAAAAAGAAAAAACGTAAGAACTCATAACTTGAGCCATTGAAAGAAAGAGAGAAGACCCAAGGACCAACATGCGCGCACACAAAAAATATATATGTGTGGGATGGTATAAACAAGACAGCAACTTCCCAAGACTAAAGCACCAAATAAGAACAAAGAGAAATGAGAGAAGAATATAAGTTTGGCACAAGGTTGGTGCTTACCATGCCAGGACAGCAATTTTGTATTCTCTTTCTTCTATGCTCCATTTGTTTAGGTGATGAGATTAGATTCTTTCAGAAAATCCATGTACAAAGGTCTTCATTGCTCAATGCAAATTTTCCAACTCATGAGTCAGCCCATGTTTGGTCTACGTATGTCAATATAGCAAACAGTGGATTCATGGTTTTGATTGTCAACATATCTCCTAAAGTTTTCCATCTAATAGAGCTGTCCAGTCATACTATTCATAAAAAGAAATTGGTTCAGTAATAACCAAATTATCTTTTTTCTGCAGAAGGTGTAGGCAGTAGTGAATAACATTGCCTATCTATCCATCTCTCTATATATATATATATATATATATATATATATATATATAGATGTGGCAAAAGAATACCAAAACAATCCTAAGGGCAGTAGAGATGCACCAAGCACAAGTGCCAGAAAGATACAAAACAAAAGCATACTGCAACAGCAGTATTTCTTTTTAACTCAAATTTGCCAAAGAGCAATGCACTCCAAAGAGATGCAATTATGAATGGAGGGCACAGGACCATCCTATCATTAAACACAGCGCTCCATAATCCCCAAACACACCTAGAAACAAAGCAACCAATGAATAAATGTGAAATGGATTTCCCATCCAGCAAGTAAAGAGAGCAACAATGTGGAGATTAAGAAATCATAGGGAAACCACCTTGGAGCACATACAAAGAGTTGATCCTCCCATGGGCTAGTGACCAAACAAACACCTTAATCTTTAATAGATCTGAACATTACAAATACACCCAGAAATAGAGAAAGGAGGAAAAGACGGATCGTCAATAATATGATCAAAGAAAGACTTACATGAAAAAGATCTTGATGAATGGGTGGATCATCTGAACATGTCTGGTTCATTTGAAAATATGGGATATGGTTGACAGTAAAGAGTTGAATTCACTTTAGGTGCCTCACACTTGAGTGTAACAAATACTTTCCACTTAAGCTAAGGTTCCCAAATATGTAATGGTTTCCCCCAAACCAAGAAGATTCTAGTTGCACTATAAACGCAAACTTTTTACTAAGGAAAAACATTATTCCTTTAAGAATTCTTTTTTTTTTTTTTTTTTTTTGAGTAAGAGAATTTCTTTAAGAAACTTAAGAACCTTAGTACCTTTGTTCTCTTATTTGTTTTTTTTTTTTTCAGAAGAAAGAAACTTGTATTAAGCAATGAAAAAAGAACAAACACATATGAGCATAAGGGATGCTACAGACAAAACAGCAGCCACACACAAAGCACCTACTGAGACACCCAGAATAATAAAATTAAAATTAAAATTAAAAGCACACCACACAGAAACCCGAAACCTGCAATACAAGCCTGAAGGCAGCTAATTCAATTCCTCCAATCCAAAACAGAAAGCCGCCCAGTTAAGTCTGAAGTAGCTACCTAATTGCAAACCAAAGACTCTTCCTCTTCCCATGAAAAGGTTCATGGATCGGCCTCTTAATACCCTCCCGTTCCTCTCCAACCACAATGACCAAAGGGTTGCAAATATTACAATTTGAAAAATCTCCTTCACTTTCCAGTGGAGCAGTGGAGAAGATTTGCCAAAGTCTCAATCCTGCAGGGGTGATTGAGAGGCAATCCCACCAGTTACGAAAGCTCCCCAAAAATCCCACACATTTCCAGCAACTCTACGACACAAAAGAATGTGATCAATGGACTCTCCAGCATGTAAACATAAGGGGCAACAATGTGATGATAGATAACATGTAGGGAACCCCTTCTGAAAGGGCATCCATTGCATTGAGTTTACCATGAGGAAGTAGCCACCCAGACATTTAAATCTTTGAGGGTATCTTACCATTCCAAATATATTTGACAGTGTGTTAGGAGGACAAAGATAGGGCATCACTCAATTGGCCAAAGAAAGATTTGCAACTGAAGTTTCCAGATGAGTCTAAATCCACTAAAGTATGTCAGAACAATTCAAGAAACAGGCCTGGCGGCTAAGGTTTGGTAAAAATAAATCTATCTTAAGAAGTTCACCTACTGAAATATTACAACAAAAATGAAAATTCCAATGAAGGGATTTGTGCGATTGAATCAGAAAGAGGAGACGGGAAAAGCCCACCCAAGTCTTTTTGGTTTTTTTCTTATTTGTCATTTTTTTAACAACATATTCTTTCACGACAATATAAGCACAAAAAAGATATTACAAGAGATCACATGGATACATCATAATTAGAATATGACGGGTGTATACATCATAATTAGAATATGAAGGGTGTACTTAGTACCCGAGACTCCCAACATAGTGAAGTTTGAGAAAGAGGTGATGTGGGCATCTTTATCTCCACATTGAAGAGGTTGTTTCTGAATTTGAAGTCACCTCCAAGTTACAGTGCAACAACTTCAACCACGGAGCAGAGGCCAGCCTTTCCCAGTCGCAGTAGTGAAGTTTGGGAAAGAGGTGATGTGGAAAACCTTATCTCCACATTGAAGAAGTTGAATCTGAATTTGATCTCACCTCCAAGATGCAGGGCAACAACTTCAACCGTGGCACCAAGGCCAGCGCTTCACAAAGCAATTGGGATATGTATATATAAAAGTAAAGAATAGCAAGTTTTTTATGATAGAGTTATACACATAGAATCTCATTGTGTTCAGAAATTTTAGAATGCTTATATGTAAACTTAAGGATCATTATATCAACATAATTATAAAACATGGACAGAAGTACTAGAAGTCTACTGGTCAGTCAAATGCTCAGCATGGTTAATAACATTAGAAGTGAACCATTATATCAAATGAAATAATTTAAGGGAGTCAACAAAACAAAAAGAGAGAGAAGAGATACAGCAATATATGCACACACACATATATAGTCTTCTATATATACAGTGATAAACTATGAAATTCCTTGTCTGTGAGGGCAATGTACTACACAGTTCTAATAATGAACGGGAGAGGAAGACCGGGACCAAAACATGAGAATATTACAATCACTTTACATTCTTAGGCAACCAACTTTTCAAGCAGTAGACACTATACATGTGATTTTACAGCCCAAACACTGGCATATCTGTTAATTCTATCGTCTCACTTAAATTGCCATATGTAAGTTATTTTTTTCTTTATCCTATTTTGCAGTTTATTTTCTTATACTCATGCAAGCCTTCTCCTATTGATCATAAAAATAATATCAAACTTAGCACCAAAAATCATAACACTTTCACCGTATTCCAAGTTGTCTTCTTTTGTCTTTATATGTTTTTCTCTGGTTTTCGATTTGGTGACACAAAAATGAACTGTATAAAAATAGTTAATTCTTCTTTACACAAGATCCGATTCTATCTCATGGAATTTGTGTGATTACATACATAGGGTTTATATATGTAAAATGATTATTATTTCTTAGGGATTATGAATAGTTATTTGCAATGCCAATGACTCATCTAGCCGATGCCTGTGATGTGGCCTTGACTAGATTGGATCAAGCACCTAGGCGCAATCAGATATGAAAGAATGTGCCACAAGTTAAATATACAATTATAATTATTGAACGACCAATTCTAGAAATAGAATTGTTATTGCCAGAAATTCATCAGTTTGATATCAAAATACTTCAAGAAAAAGGAATTCAATAGATAAGCCATCCACTAATTCAAAGACAACATGAAAATGCATTTGTTTGGCACTTAACTACTGATTGACATAAAATCAGACCCCAAGAAAGCTTGGGAATACTAACAAGAGGAATGTGGTCTTCAAGCTTTTGCAGAAGGATATCAAAGGGTTTTGAACCAAGGCAACTGAAGAAAGATGAAACAAGTTGAAGATGAATTCATACACTCATAAGAATGGATTCCTTGATATATCTTAACTGCAAATAAGTGAAGAACACATTATCAGTATTCAAGCAGTTATGACTCATAAGAATGGATGCATTAAAACATCTGAAATCAGAATAAGTGAACAACACACTATCTCAAATAATTGCAACTGCAAACGGCCAGTATAAGAATATAGGTCCAAAACCTAAAACATGTAACCCAAATATACAAGGTTCAGATTTATGATATTTCCATAGGAAAGAATTGTTATTCATAATCTTCCTTTTGAAAGCTTGACAATCTATATCGAATTTGTATGCTCAGTCTCCTTACTGCAATAAAATGCGAGAGTCATCAAAAAATGCACAAGCACACAACTATATCAAACTTCAAACCAACAAGTACATTTAGAATAAAGAGGAACAAATAGAATGTAATTGTACTGTTAAGATGGAATTGGAATTCAAATACTGTGTTTCACTTAATAAAACACATGTTTTCAGATGGGCAAGTTCAGTCACCGAGGTGAGCTGGTAGAAAACATGGTAAGGGTTGAAGAAACCAGGAGTAGAACACAAGGACCAATATCAGAAGATCATGTTTCATAAATGAGACAAAATTTCCCATAAAGGTCAATCTGAAACAATAATGTGATTGAAAATGAGGTCCCACAACAATTCAAGCTTGAGATAATTCACATAGTAATCTTGATTGTCACTTTACAAGTGAAGTCTCATACACCACTGCAGCCATAAGCAAACTGTTTCAGAACTCCTGTGGCCTAGCACAAAACGGCCATCTGCATCCTCGTGAGAGACATCCATCTAATGATTGCAACCCTTCTGTTGGAATCAAAACTTACTTGTGCAGAGTTGCTGCACCGATTAAGTTACCAGTTTGTCCTATCTGCAGAAAACTGTTGTCTGATAATACTTTTAGTTGAAATACAGGCACAAGATGTAGGAAGACAACAAGATATTGTAACACAAGAATAAGACCTATATTACATGCCTTGGCCAACCATAGATGCAGTAGTTTTTATTAAGTGGGAGAAAGTCCCAGTCTTGCAGTAAATTCCACATGTAAAAAACTAAAAATTTAGTAAAAAATTTGAAAAAAATAAAATAAAATAAAATTATGGAAGACACTATATGGAATGGACGACAAATTCTGTACATGGAATGTACGGTGTGGACCCAGTAAGGGTTTGATCCCAAATACTAAACCTGAAGGATTCCTTCCATTAAGACGCAAAGGCACTCGTACAACAATGGGCTAGAACAGATAAATAGATGGGTTGTATTACGTGCACAAAGATCCGGTTCTTTCTCTTTTTTCTTCCGAATTTTTCACTGGGTCAACAATCTGCAGAATTGTAGATAATGACCAATGTGATGAACAAAGCAATGATAAATTTCCAAGCACATAAAAAGTTATATACCACAATAATGTAATTGTACTGTTTATTTACAATTTCACAAGAAGCTAGACTCAATAACCCGCAAAAAGAAATGAAACAGATATTTAATATGGCGAATCTAACTTATCTAATATTTAATTAAAAAATTTTAAAACTCTGAAACAATAAAAAGAGGCACCTGCAAAAGGAACTGCATTTTACAAACACTTTCAACACAAAATTCAATTTAACACAACAAAGCCTTTTTTCCAACTAAATAAGGTTGCATAAATTGGCTTCCTCCATGCAGCTAACTGGGGGCTACATCAATGTCTATAATAAAAGCAATTAAGTCTTCCCTAATGATCTTTATTCATGTTGCTTTGGGTCTTTCTTACCTCTATCATTAATTGAATCATTACAAATCATAAATCTCTCTTCCTAGCCGGTGCATATTTATATAGGTCTTCATTGTAAATGAAGAAGTCTTAAATGGTTCTCTCTCATTTTACCTCTAATTAGGACAGTTCTTATCATTTTCTAAAATATGTTCATTTCTAATCTCATCTTTTAATGTTTTTCATATATCGATTAAAATTCATCAACACAATACTAAATAAAAAATGCAGTTAAAATAACAGGTGGATGTAGAATCGACATAAACCAACATATTGAAAATATTTAAGGAAAAAAGGACAGAAAGAAAATAAAAGAAAACAAGAAAGAATTCCCCTGAAGGTATTGCTTAGCTAATGGTCACAATGCATCATCAGTACACTAGAAATGTTCATGATTCCTAGTTCTACTATACAAAATGGTGAGAGATGGAAGAAATGCAAAATTGAGAAGGACAAAAGAAATTGCATATAGATATCTATAATTGCTTATAAAGAAAGGTAATGATGCCAATCTAATAGACAAAGAGAGACAAAAAGAGAAACAGTGATTGAAAATTGTACGTGTGAAAAATAGGTTGAGGGCAAATAAAAAATTTCTTCATGCTACAAGGTCAGATTGATCAACAGGCTCCTGAGGCTTGGACATTGCAACAATCACTGGATCTGACCCAAAGACTCCAGCAACACTAGTCAAAACCAGCAGTTGCTCAAGAGGTGTTTGAAACATTAGTGGAAATCTGAGATTGATTTGCAGCTCCCTGCCAAAGAAAGAAAGAGACAGGGAGGAGGTTAAAGTCAACATAATTGCAATTAAAGACAAAGTTGATATAGAAGAAATAACAATTTTGAGATCTTACTTTTGGGCATGTACTTGTGTAATGTCCTGCTTTCCTGCATGTACTGCATTTTCTTTTCTTTTTCTGAGCATGCCTAATGCCCAATTTCAATTTAGAGGGTGAAGGGTGATCATTCACTAGGACTGGAGGATCACTCCGCACCTTATCTTCCACCTTTTCCTCTTGAAAACTATTACAACTTGAACTCTGAGGTGGTACTTCATCATCACTTTGACAAATTTTAATGAGGCAAAGTTTTTTCATGCCATCTTCAATTACGTTAACAGCAGCATTTATCCGTTCACTAGAGGTAGCCCCTGTTTCTACAAATTTTATAGCCATTTCTTTCAAGGCACAAGCATTGCCTGCTGTTTCATCTTGAGAAATTGCCCCATGTTCCTCATTGCCAGATCCTGTATACCTAGAATTCATTGTCCAACGCTTTAGGATGTACATAGGAGGAATTTCGAATATGTTTACTTCTTGAAACACTTTAAGCACATGCCTGCAAAGAATTCCTTCAAACTCAAACATCCTACAGCTGCAATTTGCAGATATATCTTTCGAATCATATGTTACAATGCTCATTTGATCATCTTTATCACCATACTTTCCCACCAAGTAGTTGCTCATAAAGTTTTCCTCACTGATCTTTCGGGCAACACAACCAGAACTTCCATAAAATTCATCTCCAAACATTGTAAACACATTTCTCGTATACACTCTAGCAGCATGTTCTTCTAAGGGATTTTTTGATGTTGAACCTGCACTAGTGTAGATAGTCATAATATCTTCATCAGCTTCCTCCTCTCTTCTTTGTTTTAAAGCATGTTCATATTGTGGAACAAACTCGTTTAAAGGTGTTGCTTCGTGCAAAAACCCATCGAAATAGTTAATACACTGACCCAGCTTTGTTGCAGTCATGCCAGCAAAGAATGTATCCTTCAAGTACAATGGCACCCAATGGTGCCTTTGATCATACATACCACTTAACCAACTATTTCCTTTCAAATTGTACTTTGTAAGTAGTGCCTTCCAACTTGATTCAAATTCTTCGGGCTTCTTGCTATTGTAAATGCAATTTTTGTATTCTACCCGAAAGTCCTGATGGATGTTGAACAGTTCACTTAAATTTTCTAATTCATTTCTCTCAATATCTAACATGCAAAATTGATGCCTGGTTTGTGGAAAAACCTTCATTATTGCCATCGTTATGGCTTTGTCTCTAATTGTGATAATAGAAGTAGGATGTTGATTGGACATAGCTCTAAGAAAGGTTTTGAACAACCAAATAAAAGATTCTACAGTCTCATCTGCCAACATTGCACATCCAAATAATACTGCCTGTTTGTGATGATTTACACCTGTGAAAGAAGCAAATGGAAATAAGTCTTTGTTTGCTCGACAAATGTAATCAAATACCACAGAATCTCCAAACTGTTTGTATGATTCTCTTGCCCTGCTATCAGCCCAAAATATACTTCTCATTGACCGGTTTTCACCAACTTCTATTGCATGGAATGATCCAGGATCAAATGCTTGAATTCCCTGAATGTACTCCAGTACACGATAGCACTCTGCTTCAATGTTATTTTTCCGTTCTTTCTTAACGTATTTTGTCAAATCTAGGCCACTAATCTCAACTCTATTCTCTCCTGATGCTGCTTTAGTGAGAACCTGTATAATTTTAGATGGCCCAATCCTACACTTGTAAAGTGCATCAATTACCAACTTTGTAGTGCCAGTTATTTTCCGATGTGAACGGAGTTTCTCAGCTTTAGCAGGATCGACAAGAGAATGACTATGTTCTTTATGAAATCTGTCGATGACCCATTTTTGAGATCTCCTTTTAATGCTCATAGAGGCACGACAATCAACCCTCGTTTCTCGTCGAGGTCGCACAACCTTGCCCTTATATCTTCTATCATTTGTTGAACGAAATCCTTGATTTGCACACACATACTCCCGAGAAATCACACTTCGATCAACTCGAGATCGTTGTATATGACTCTTTCTTATACTGAAGCCATTTTCTTTTGCATAAGCATTATAAAACTCATATGCTTCTTCTTCCAAACCAAACTGCAAGCCAATGTACGGTTCAGATCCAAGCTTGGGAAGGGAGGTACTGTCCTCTCCTTCGCCAGATTCAACCACGCTGACACCTTCATTTGGAGATTTTGGGACCTCTGTTATGTTCACTTCTGATTTATCTTGACTAGAAGTAGCCTTACCTGCTGCACCATTAAGCTGCTCACAAATTAGAAATGTCACCATCATTAGTGAAGGCACTCAAGGGCGTATTGTTACGATGGCATGATAAGAACTACTGGTGGCTATCCAAGGAAACATCATAACATATCAACATAATAATCATTTGCAACCTGAGAAATGCATCTCAGAAAACAGTTAACTAAAACAGGTTTTTGGGTAGGTAGCACATTTATATTATAAGAATGTATAGATCCATATAAAAACTAATCGATGAAGATGATCCATACAACTTACCAGGACATTAGGTAAAAGGCTTCCAGTTTTTTTTTTTTTTTTTTTTTTTTTTTTTAAGAAGCATTTCTTCAGTTTCTGGTTCTTCATTTTCATTATTTTACCAATTTAAGAAATAATAATAATAATATGGGTAAATAGACAAAGAAATTATAATGTTTGCACTTTTTAGCAAAAGAAATCCTAACTTTTTTGACAATAAAATAAAAACATTTTATTTATGTAGCAAATTGTATCCTAAATGTGCAGGTCGGACTTTTTATCTAAATGGCATCCAACTGCCAAATGACATGGCAACAAGGAATTGCCACGTCAGATTATTATTTTAAAAAAAAACAAACAAATAAACCCACTCTTCAGACTTGAAATTAAAAAAATAATCAAAAAACTCTGGACTGGTTTCGCCAAAAACGAAAAGAAGAAAAGGAAAAAAGAGGAAGAAAAGGGTGGTCCGGCATCGAGATCTGGCCAAGATTGCAGCAGCCATTAAAGAGAATTTCAAAAAGGCAGCTTCGCCTCGTGAACAGGTGTCAGAACTTTTGGAAACCAGTCAAGCACACTGTATTAGAGACTTCAGCAATTGAAGAGTATGTTTGGATTTTTCTGTGATCTGAAATAAATTTCTCTGACCTACTATTATGCCATAAGACACGCATTGAAATCAGCTACATGGTGTATATTTGACCTAAGAGCTTCTGCATATCGGCACATCAAGCAAATCTCATCCCCTTTCCACTATCATCTTGTTTGGTACTACATTGATTGAAAGAGATACAAATTTATGCTGAATCCTGCATTCCAACAACCATCTGCCTAATAGCAAAAAGAAATTTTCTCCCAGTGTTGCACTGGGCTAGTCATCAACCAGCTAGACAGTGTATATTATGCATGTTATGTGTCATTTTCTTCTGCTTTTCTTCCTTTTTTTTTGGTTTATTTTCAATGTCAGATCTAACGTGGCAGAGATTATTTGGGTTTTTCAAATAACCTGACATGGCTATTTCTTGCTGCTAAGTCATTTGACAGTTGAATGCCACATGGACCAAAAAATAAAAAACCTCAATCATACATGTAGGATACAATGTGACATAAATGAAAGGTTTGTATTTTATTGCCAAAATTAAAAAGTTAAGATTTTCGGCCTAAAAGTGCAAACTTCAGGAATTTTTCACCTATTAAACCCAATCATAATCATGATAAAAAATAACTCCTAGATTTCAACCAGTGACTCCTTCATGACGGTTCCCTTCCTCAAAAGAGGATTTCAAGCATTTTTTCAGACTATGTATTAGGAAAAGTAACAATGTCTACCAGACCCAAACATAGTGATTTGAAAATAGCTTTTTTTTTGTTTTAGTTTTTTTCTTTTTCTTTGTGTGTATTTTGTAATATATGCTCTTTCTTGCCATTCACAATGGAAAACACACATAAAAAAGGATAACCTCAAAATAATGAAAAAGAAGAAAGCTTCGACAAACTTCTGACACATAGAACTTTAAGACACTCCGTGTTATTTCCAGTCCTTTTCCCAAAAAAAGAAAAAAAAAGATAAATATTATTTGACCAATCCAACTAGTAAATTATCAAAATCAATGCAAGTGACATTTTTCCTACCAAATTTATATCATTAGGATTTTCAAATTGAAAGATAACAATAAAGGGGGCAGGACAAAGCACGATGAATGGAAAATAGCAGGCCTGAGTTAGTGTACCAACTAACAAACAAAGTTTTCCAAGCTTAACTCCAAATGAATTAGTTCTTTTGCGCCCCAAGTGCAAAGGGAGTTGCTTTGAAAATTAAGATGCTATTTTTTCAGAAGAACATGATAACTGACTAACTGTATTCTTTGCTCTTTGGTTGTCTAGCAGGTTTTTCAGTTTAGAATAGAACCAAGATCAATTGGTTTACAAAAACTCATCTGCTCCGAGTGTTCAAGCAGTTTGGGTTTAATTTGCCTTTCTTGGAGAAGAATTACTGATGCGTTACACCACTATTCAAGAAACACATTAATTCTTGTCCTTATTTTTATGAGATTGACAACTTCTTTGAGAAAATGATTCCATAAATCTTCAGTAATTGATACACTAAAGCATACAGGTACACCTGATTTCTTCTCCCAACAAACCCAGTAACAAAATATATTCAGTAAAACAGAAAAAGCAAATAAGGGAGATTTGACACCAACTACAAACATAAAAAGAGGTATGATGTCCAATGGCATCCATGAGTTCAAGCATATTAAGGAATTCAATTTTAAAGATATATCTACACCTAGCTCGTATTAACTCATTAAGCATGTGTACTAGCCAATATTGGGCCTTGACTATAATCTTCAGAAAGCTCATCTCCTCTACTCAAACTCCTCATTG
Organism: Tinospora cordifolia; assembly: GCA_030144865.1. Taxonomy (NCBI): domain Eukaryota; kingdom Viridiplantae; phylum Streptophyta; class Magnoliopsida; order Ranunculales; family Menispermaceae; genus Tinospora; species Tinospora cordifolia. The sequence goes on from JAJIYU010000292.1 coordinate 31,711, forward strand.
CATTCATTCCACAGAATCCATGAGACAAACAAATATGTCATAAGACAAAGATTTCCCAATATAAAACCCAAAGCCTACCAACCGCCAATAGATCCTGTTGTATTTGGTCATTATTCCTCTTTGACCTTATGAGGGGTCTTTTGTTGCAAGAAAAAGGAAGATATGGTATGCAACATCTTCCTCAAATGTGAAGGATCAAGTTTTTTGATTAGTTTGTTTTTAATAAAACAAAGATAGTCAGTATCTTATTTAGGCACATAGACTCACATTTGATTTGTTTTCTATGACTAAAATCAGCTCACCATTAGTTCGCATTGGTACTACTTTCGGTATCTAAACAATATCCAAACTCCCTGTTGTTTCTGCCTTCTGTCTAATTGCTAATAATGCTACAAGATTTTTAACTTTAAATAATGTAAATTTTGCAAGCATTTTCTTATAATACCAAAATCTAGAGACAAGTAAAGGGAATAACATCTCTAACATCAACTGAAACTTAAACTTGCTCAAATACATATCACATACTGGCATGTGGTCAGTTGGCGAAATTAAAGGTAGATTTAGAAAAAGTACATCATCAACTCACAAAAAATTTAGAAAGCTTTCATGAACTCACCTTCTTCAATTTCACACGCCGGGTCTGAGAAGCTTTACTTTGGACCAAAGAAGGTGAACCTAACTGCTTGGTCTCACATGATCTTACAAACCCAGCACGATCCAATGCAGCTGAATGCCGTGTCACAGGACGCCTCCTAGGAGGCGGCATTGGTTTCGGGAGCTGATTCTGCAATGCAGCATCAGTTCCCCCTTGAGCATTGCTTTCTGGTTGCAATACGGTACATTGTGCAGTTGTGGGTGGCACTACAGGACCCATCATTATAGGTGGCGAAGCAAATACACCAGGCGGCGCCCATAACCCAAAAGGTGGCGGTGGGGGCATCTGAGCTCCGGGAAGCTTCAACGAACCCGCATTTGAAGCGAGGACGGGAGGAGCTACAGCCGCATTTGAATGCGGCATGGTGACTGTGAAGCCTGGAGGCGCTGGCCCTGGCGCCGGAACCGGCCAAGCCCCCGGAAACGCCGGCCAAGAATGCGGCGGAGGAGGGTAAAACGGGATCGGAGGCGGAATGAACGGGAAATGTGCAGGACATGGAGGAGTAAATGAATTGGACTTATTGTTTTTGTTTTTCATTGTTTACTAGAGAGCTAAATCATCACAAGCTTTGTCAACATTGCAACATTGGGGCTAAAATTTGTGCAAGAAATTCCCAGAAATTTTTAAATTAGAGCCCAATTAAACCTTTAATTCACCGACAGGAAACTCGAATTGGAACAGCAAAAACACAAAAAAGGGAGGAAAAGTGAAATCAGAACAACAAACCTCGATTCAGAATTGTAGAATATGAACAGGAAAGGTAGGATTTTAGAGTATACGAAGAGGGAAATTTTGAAATTCAGAGTATTGAAGAAAGCAGAGGATCGATCAGAGGGGTGATCGTGGCGACAAGCCCACGTCGATCGCTCCACGGTGCAAAATAGTGGCTTCGTTGCACGGAGGAACTCTGCGTTTGCTGTGCACGCAACATTTTTAACCTAATCTTTCAGATTCTGATCGTGAGTGTGGCTTTGACGCTATTGGCCAATTTAGTTATTACACGTGTCACTCTGATTTCCAATATGCGTGATCAGACCATAGATGCCGGTAATGACAGTAATTAATTAGGAAAATGACAAATTCACTTTTTTCATATTTTGAACACTCGGATCATTTTATGTAATTATTAAATGAATGGATAAAATTATCTTACCATACCTAATACTCATTTATTTAATAACCTATTATTATATAAAAATACTTGTAATTATAGTTTTTTTGTATAAATACAATACCCATAACTACTAAATGAATGAATGGTATTACAAATCTTAATTATATAATAAATAATTCAATGGACTAGAGTCATACTTAGATAAATATAATCTCGTAATATGAAATTGTGAATTTTACCTCATATTGCAATTCTAGGGTTTTCTTTATTTTAGTGAATTTTCTTATTTTCACTATAATAGTGCTTCATAGATTTGTTTTTTTTTTTTTTGGTCATGAACTTACATGCATTTCAATTAGTTTGATCTTGCAATTCAAGAAAATCATTAAAATATATTCATGACATATGGCAAAGAATGTTAATGGTTATTTTGTCAACTAATGAAGAAAATACCAATTGATGACATATGTTGTAGCTAGTGCAATTATAATGTAATTTAAATTCACTACATCTGTTGGTTCTGTAATATCTAAAATTTTAGTAACGTAATAACATAAATTTGAGTTTAAAATACATTTTATTAATACATATACTTATATATTTATATATGTATACATAAATATATCTATATTTGTCATTGATATACAATTAATTAGTTAGCATAGAAGTATAAAAGAATATACGTTGATTAATATTAGACATATAAAATTGTTGGATAATTATATGTTTCTCTATTTGAATAAGAAAATAGTATTTTTAGTATGATATTAATATATAAAGGTATGTGTATAAAGTATTAATTAGATACACGCATGAAAATAATATTTCGTTTAGTATGATGGTAATATATATAGAGAAGTATATGTGTAAAGGAAATGCATTCATAAATGAAATATCTCATTTGGTGAAATGTTAAAGTGGGCATATGTAGGAAGTGATAATCCTACATTAGAAAGATAGAGACATTATTTGAAAGAGGGTCCTATATAAACCCTCCTACTTCACCCATTTCATTCATCTCAAAGATAAGAGTTGAAAATTTTTCTTGCTCTTTCTTTGCTTTTTTTTTTGACAACCTTAGTTCTAGTTCTTCTTTCCTTGAGCTATTCTAAATAGTTCGCGAAGTAGCAGCAACGAAGTGCTACAAAGGATTTAAGAAGCGATATTGAGATGAGTTTCTTTTCTTTCTTTTAATTTATTATTTTGACTTAGACAATGCTTGTTTGTTTGGTTAGCTTGATTTTTTTGTGTTTTTATTTTTGTTCTTTGCATTTATGTCATTTAATTATCATGTTGCATGGCTAAGAGAATATGTTCTGTAGTTGCGTCTTGTACGATCTTCTACATTAGAAATCGAAAGCTGTTTTTTCTGTTTGAGAGAGTATGTTCTATAGTTGCGTCTCGTACGATCTTCTACATAAAAAATCGATAATTTGTACTTCTGTTGATCTATCATGTTATACTGTTAGTATGTTTATCTACTGTTGAACTATTTATTTACTATGTTCTTACACACAAAAATCAGATTAAATGAGATTTCAACCACGTATCGGTACAAGAAACTTTCTGTGTTCCATGTAGAATTGGAACTGGCTGTCAATACTGACACCATAATGGAACGGGTTTCAAGAATGATCTTACTAGAGATGGGTTTGAGTTTCAGAATTGATCTCTCTCCCTAGATCTGGAGCACATAGGTTATTTCCGTTCGATCTAAATTATGACTGAAATAATATATTGGTTGATTCGAATTAATCTCTGAAAGTGTTTGATATGCTTGCATTGTCTGGTTGAAATAATAGATTAAATAGATAGAACGATTCACTGAGTTTTTTAGCTCACCTCATATTTTTCACATCACAGGGAATTAATCAACTTACGAGGAGATTCATCTATTGAAAGTTTTATTTATTTCAATGTAGGGCACATCGGCCAAAACTAAATTATGTATTTCAGCTTTGAATTTATTTTTCGTCGTAATGAATTATTGTACTCAAAATTTTCGAATAAATAAATGAAGATTTATATTTATCATGATGTCATTTGGTACATAAACTAATATACACAAAAACCATAATAGATTTGGATTCAAGAAGAAAAAAATGTAGCACGGGCCCCTCTCCTAGGCATCCCAAGATTTTTGATCAAAGAGAATTGAATTGTCAGATGACGTGAAAGATGAGACTTGGGAGGCAGGGTGTTATAGGATCAAAAGGCACTTACAACCTATTTATTGTCTTTTTTTTTTCCTTTTTTCCCAAACAAATTAACTAGATATCGTTAACATAATTACAATACTTAGATTAATATGATTTCATAATATGAAACTGTAAATTTTTGTGGTGCTGTAGTTTTTCTTTTATGATTTTTTTCTCCTTTATGCAAGTTTTCCTTGGTTTTTTTAATAATAAAAAAGCGACATATTTTAATTAGTTCGATCTTTTAAAATTAATTATAGTAAACGAAAAATCATAATTAATTTTTGCCAATATCTAAAAATATTTAATAATACTAACATCGTCCCTTTGATACAAAAGTGCAAATATATCCATGAACTTCCTCCGATTTATACAAGACATCATAAACACAGACTCGTATATACAAAAAAAAAAAAAAAAAAAAAACTTTCGCGTAGATGATAAATCTTTCCTTTTTGCTTCAACTATCAAAATCTCTTCACGGCCTTTTCTACCCATTTGATTTTCTCCTTGTTCACGTCCAACATCTCAACCTCAGTATCATTCCCCCAAATCAAATGCTCAAAAAAAAAAAAAAAAAAAGTCTATTAAACAAAAACTGATTATTTTTTTCAAGTTGAGAATAGCGCGTATTGAGGGCATCTCGTATAAATAGCACATTTATTAACAATTTATTGCCTTTTTTCCTTTTTTATTTTTTAATTGCAATAAACTAATTAGATATCATAGATACAATTGTTGATCTTGTAATATGAAATTGTGTATTTTTGAATTTTAGTTTTTGGGTTTTTATTTTTATGAATTTTCTTATTTTCTTTATGCTAGTAATATTTATTGTTTTTAACAGAAAGTTACATATATTTTAATTTGTTTGACCTTTTCTAATTCAATTTAGAGAACACTGGACCTCAATTCTCTCTTGTCAAATGCTCCATTTTCTTGTCAAATGCTCCATTGTCTCTTGTCAAATGCTCCATTCTCATAATACAGTCACCTATCTTTTGTACTAGCACATTTACTGCATAGATATGGCCACTTTTTTCTTCTCTTTTTTTTTATTTTTTTATTTTTTTATTTTTATGGGAAGGTAATAATTAGATGTCATAGATATAATTATAATACTTAGCTAACGTGATTTCGTGATGTGAACTTGTGAATTTTCACTTCATTGTAGTTTTAGGGTTTTTTTCCATTATTTTGATTTTTTTTCATTTTTACTAGTGATCTTGGTTTTTTTTTTCATAAAATGTGGCAAATGGCACATTTTAATTAGATTAATATTTTCCTAGTTTAGCATTAATGAATATTTTATCAAGTTGAGAATAATACCCAGTGAGGGCATATGAAGTAGCTAGTGCAAAGAAATTATAAATGAAATCCTCTGGTGTCTGTCGGGATCTTAGGCGAGAATAGTCAGTTACAACGTAGTTATTATTAGAAAATAACAAAAAGAAGTAGAATAGAAGAAAAAAAATAACAACTATTATGAACACAAGAAAAGATGAAAATGCTTTCTATATTTCATTTTGGATTGATCATACAAGATTATAAACACTCCTATTTATAAGGCAAATGTTGCAACCTACCTCGTAAAAGTGACATCACAACTAGTACATTATACCATATATGCTATACTTATATATATAATATTATGTTTGTCTCTCTAACCCCGTATTATACAATATCCACAAAAAAATAAATAAAAATTAATAGAGTCTCCCCTAAAATTTTGACTTATCTCAAACGAATATTATTACCTGAGAAACCATTCATAAATCAACAATTTCATAACCAAAATAACTTTTTCAAGGATATTTTTATTCGCCATAATTCACAACTAACCACTTCCCACACTATTGTCTAGTTTAGACATAACTCATTTCTCTTTACATGATATTACATGTACAGTGATAATTGTAATTATACAAAAATATAGCTTACAAAACAATTAACCATACGCACACAACGGTGAAAGCACCTACTCTTCTCGTGCTGACCGCTTCTCTTTTCTATATGTTCTTGAAATGTTGAATAAAATGTGTGAGTTACTACATGTGCAGTGAATATTAATTATTTATGACATTTAGATACATTTAAATAATCATACATACCATCAAATTAAATAAAATATTTAAATTGATCAAGCATTTTTAAACAATACGTATATGCATTTAACATAGTGATCATGTTATTTTCAATCATGCAACATTTAATAAAATATATGCACATCCACATCTTTTAAAATAAGTCAATCTCACTTCTTGTCTAGCATTGACAATAGTAGACTGTACATCTAATTACCACATTTTCACAATCATTTTGAGGATTGTCACATAGAAAATAACTGATATTTTTCATGGCTTAATCCAACATGAATTATCACATAATAAATATTATTTTTCATGGCTCGGTTTATCGAAACGATATCATATTTTTGATATGCTCTTACACATCCAAAACTCGCTACCGTATAAAAACAATTTCATGAATTCCAAATCAAATACAATATATGTCCATACAAATACTATATTTACCTTCAAATCATATTTATATCTACAATGTCGTATAAATAACTAAGATAAAGAAATACTCACATAATACCAACAACTTATCTCGTTGAGCACGTAACTCACTTTCTAGTATGATAACTAATATCTTCTAAAATTAATGTAAAATCTTGTAATATAATTCATCATTTCATATAATATATATTTTCATGTGCATCAATTTTTTATTTAATAAAAATTAAAAGTTTTAACATAATATCGATGTCCATGTAATACCAAAAAAAATTATTACTTATCAAAATTATCGTCCAATTAATTTATAATATCCACTCCAAAATCTATATTTTGATCCACCACAATTATCCTATCACAGAATCATTTCATATGCATAAATCAAATTCAATTCATTATTATAAATAATTTTTATCGTATTTATTTCTTATATTTAGTCTTATACATGTGTTAAACCCTTCGTATCAATGCGCATTAACTCAAATATTATCAATAACCTTTAAAATTATTTTTTGGCTTATATAAAATATTTTTATAGCAGAAAATAAAATAAATAGGCTTCTCAATTATATTTTTAGTACATTATTAAATTTATATAAATAACTCAATCGATCAATCATTCACCAAAATTTCAATTAATATCCAAAATTCATGAATTTGGTGTCGATGGATATGAATTTTTGTTCTCTCCATTCTTATGAGATCTAATTAGAGAATTTTATTATAATTTAATATACCCAAAAGCCTTTCAAAGGTTATTTAACTTTGAGTATTTATTTTGGTGTCTACAGGATATAAGAATCAAAACTAACCACATTTCTGCCATCTACGTATTACCAGGAATATATTGATATAATTTTTTACTGAGTTTTACTTATTGTGAAGCAATATCTCATTTTTGGGTACTACTATAAAGTACTACCTACAAATTATACCTCGATGATTATAGTACATGACTCACTTAACATTTTTGTAACAAAAATTACGAGAAATAGCTTACCTATGCATCGAATTCATAAAAAAATGGATCTTCTTTTTAGTTTCCTTCTTTCCTTTCGCTTTTCTCATTCTTTGGCCTACGTTTTGAAGTTGGAAAATAAAAACCAAATCGAGGGAGAGAATGAGTAACTGTCCCGCCAATTTTATGTATAGAGTAGGGCTAAAATCACCCCAACACTGATTTTTTCACCCCCTAACACTAACTTCACCCCACCCAATTTAAAAATTTGATATATTCACCCCATTTGTTTTATTGAAAACCTTAATATACCTTTAATTAAATCGTAACTAACATCATTAATCACTCGAACTCACCTATAACCCTAAAATATCTATAAGTACTATTATAAATAATAGGAAGAAGAAAAAGAAGAAGACCCATCCATAACCCTCAAAAAAATCATGTTTTTGAGGGTTGAAATCGAACTTTGTCTCAACAACACATGGCCAAGACTCACTATCAAAGGGTTGAAATCGAACATTGTCTCAGCCACGCAAGGTCAAGACTCATATAGTGAGTCTCGGGCTTGTGTGGTCAAGACATCGCTTGATTTTGACTCTCAAAAACACGATTTTTCAATCAAAACAACTTGAAAAAAGTACCTAGTTGTCCGTCTAGTCATCAGAAGCTCGCCGGAATGGTTGTCGGAAGCTTATTAGAATCTCGTCGAAAGTTCATTGGAGTGATTAGTGAAGGATAAATTAGTCTCACTCTTATATATATTGTCATCTAAAATTACCTATTTACCCTTCAACACACCTCACACTCACCACATGCGCCACTTCTATACCTAAACTTTTTTTTTATTTTCCCGATTGCTTTGCTCCCATCCATCATATATATTTATACATATTACCCATTTTTTCTAATTTAAATTCTTTATTTGAACCAAATAAAAAAAAAACAAATGGATCAAATGGTTCTCCACTTACAGACACACATATATTACTTTATTATTATTATTATGCAATAATTACTTTTTCAATGAATAATTTAAATTAATCTATATTAATAAATGTGTATAATTAATACGTATGTACACACGTAGTTTGTATAATTATAAATATTTATATTTTTATTTAAATTAATTTATATGTCAAATTAAAGTAGAGAGTATTACGATAAATGAGACATTGTAATTAATACAAATATATTTATATTAATATAAATATTATGACATTAAAAAAGTGATACATGAACATTTATATTCAAAGTATAAGAGGATCTATATGCACATCTGCATTTATGAAAATATTTATAACGGTTATTACCTATTTTCCTTTTCCTTTTTAAGGAACTGATCAAATATCATAAATACTAAAGCATTCCTGGCCACACCATGAATATCAACCATTTGAAAGAAACTTGAAAAATGATGTCAATCAAAAAGTAAGAGTCAAATAAAATCACACCTTTTTTTAAAGAAACAAATTTAGGTTGATGGATGCTACTTTATTTGCATAGCTTTTGCTCTTTTACATATAAAAAAAAAGGACCAATTAAGGCATGATACATAGACTATATCCTATTTTAGTCTCCAATCAATTTTATATTCCTTTGTAGGCAAGTTGCTACCAGCTAGGCGCCATGTCATTGTCCAGTTGGCGGAAGCTGCCTACAACTTTTTTTAAAAATTGTTAACATAAAGCCGCCCATTGGTTGGGCGGAATTGTAATTTTTTCTCCAACCATGCCGCCATTGTTGCCTACAACTTTTTTTTTTTTAATTGTTAACATAAAGCCGCCCATTGGATGGGTGGCATTATGATTTTTTTTTCCAACCATGTCACCCATCTAATGGGCAGCAAATATATTTTGGCTGCAAAGTGATGTCGCTCATTCAATGGGCAGCATCACTTTGGTTATTTTTCCAAGTGGCGCCACCCATTGAATGGCAGCATCACTAATGCTAATTTTCTTAAAAAATTTGTTTCTTCTTTTAACAATTTGAAAACCTATTTTCGATCACTGCGGGCAATTTCAAAGGGTTTTTTTGTCAAAACCAGTTCTAATACATTCAAATAACATAACATGAACTCTCGGAAACGATAAAAAAAATTTTGATCTCCTGGACCACAATTTTACTACCTTACTTAAATTCTAGCTTTTAAGTAAAAGTCAAGAATTTGAAAATTTATTTTCAATCATTGCGGGCGATCTAGGAGTGCTTTTTTGCTGAGACCAATTCCAGCGCATTCTAATAGCATGACACAAACTCCCACAAGTGACAAAATAATTTTTTGATCCCCAGATCGTAATTTCACTACCCCACTTGAATTTTAGCTTTCTATTGAAAGTTATGAATTTGAAAAATTACTTTCAATCACTGCGAGCAATCCGACAGGGTTTTTTTGTAGAAACTAATTCCAACACATTCTAATAACCTGATATGAACTCCTGGAAGCGATGAAGTAATTTTTTGATCCTCGGATTACAATTTCACTGCCCCACTTGAATTCTAGATTTTAAGTAAAAGTTAAGAATTTGGAAAACTGTTTTGATCATCGCGAGCAATCTGGGATGGTTTCTTTATTGAGACCAATTCCAACACGTTCTAATAGCTCAACACGAACTCCTGGAAGCGATGAAATAATTTTTTGATCCCCGGATCGCAATTTCGTTACCCCACTTGAATTCTAGCTTTTTATTAAAAGTTAAGAATTTGGAAACCTATTTTCGATCACCACGAGCAATCTGGGAGGGTTTTTTTTGCCGAGACAAGTTCTAGTGCATTCTAATAGCCTCACACGAACTTTCGGAAGCAACGAAAAATTTTTTGATCCCCGGATCGCAATTTCACTACCCCACTTGAATTATAGCTTTTAAGTGAAAGTCAAGAATTTGGAAAATTATTTTCGATCACCACAACCATTTGGGAGGGTTTTTTTGCCGAGCAAGTTCCAACGCGTTCTTATAGCCGACACGAACTCTCAAAAGTGATAGAATAATTTTTTGATCCCCGGATTGCAATTTTACTACCCTACTTGAATTCTAGCTTTCTATTAAAAGTTAAGAATTTAGAAAACTATTTTCAATCACTGCGGATAATATGGGAGGGATTTTTTGCCAAGACCAGTTCCAGCGCCTTTTAATAACCCAACACAAACTCTCAAAAGCAACAACATAATTTTTTGATCCCAGATCGCAATTTCACTACCCCACTTGAATTCTAGCTTTTAAGTGAAAGTTAAGAATTTGAAAAATTGTCTTCGATCACTGCGGGCAATCCGAGAGGGTTTTGTTGTCGAGACCTATTCCAGCGCATTTTAATAGCCCGACACAAACTCTTAGAAGCGACGGAATAATTATTTGATCCCCAGATTGCAATTTTATTACCCCACTTAAATTCTAGCTTTCTATTGAAAGTTAAGAATTTGCAAAACTGTTTTCGATCACCGCAGGCAATCTGGAAAGCTTTTTTGTCAAGACCAGTTCCAGCATATTCTAATAGCACGACACGAACTCCTTGAAGTGACGAAATAATTTTTTGATCTCCGAATCGCAATTTCACTTCTCCACTTGAATTTTAGCTTTTAAGTAAAAGTTAAGAATTTGGAAAACTGTTTTCGATCACCGCGAGCAATTCAGGATGGTTTTTTTGCTGAGACCAGTTCCATCGTGTTCTAATAGCCCGACACAAACTGCTGGAAGCAACGGAATAATTTTTTGATCCCCAAATCGCAATTTCACTACTCTACTTGAATTATAGCTTTCTATATAAAGTTAAGAATTTAGAAAATTGTTTTCAATCACCGCGAGCAATCTTGGAGGGATTTTTTTTTTAGACTAGTTTTAGCGCATTCTAATAGCCTGACACGAACTACCGGAAGCAACAAAATAATTTTTTAATCCCCATATCGTCATTTCACTACCTCACTTGAATTCTAGCTTTTAAGTGAAAGTCAAATTTGGAAAACTGACAATAGTACGTTATAGTACGTTCATTAACACCTTAACTTCATGTAAAGAAAAAATTGAAAATAAGTGAAATGAAAGTTTTAATACTAGATATTGGCTCAAAAGAACTCCCAATTCTTTAGTGACGGGGCTTAAGAGTTTGAAGAAGTTTTGGATCCCGTTAAGATGGTTACCAACAATAGTGAGTTCATTAACATATTAACTTCATGTAGTGCAAACTTTTATAATAGGTGTGAAATGAAAGTTTTAGTACTAGTTTAACACTAGTTTAATACTAGTTTTAATACTAGTTTATTGGCTCAAGCGAAACTCCCGAATCTTTATTAATGTGGCTCGAGAGTTTGAAGAAGTTTGGGATTCTTTTAAGATGGCTGCGAGCTCTTGAATCTTTGTATCTAAATGGAATCAAGGCTGCAAGCTCCTGGGTCTTTGTATCTAAGTGGAATAATGGGGGTGTTCTTTGTCAAATTTGGGCATTGGACTGGGATAGATGTATTACTTGGGACAAATGTATTACTTCTATTGTTTTAGGAATTATTGAGGGTTTTCTGATACTTAATGTTTTTTGTGTGATAATATTTCTGTTTTATCTTATTGAACAACAAAATTAGCTAAAAACAAAAACAAAAAAAAAGTTTAAGCCACCTTAAGGATAAAGGATCTTTTACATCCTTAAATGGATGTAAACTCTAGAGAACTTCCAAAACTCCAACAGCTGTCAACATAGAATATCTAAACTAGTAGTGATTTTTCCCTTTTAGTAAAAAGAATGAAACTTCTAGAAGCAAGCTTAGGGCAAACATGGAAATGAATGTGCATGGAGTTTTAACAATGAAAACCATGATGTTCTTGAGTTAATTTAGTCTCGATAAAAACTTGTATAAGAAGCACTTTCTATAGGTATTTCGAACACATTCAAATGACTAGCGGGTAACTCATCATTCATAAAATTCTTCTTGCTCATTGACTTTGGGACTCTTTCTTGAGCCTTTAACAGTAGGATGTGAAAAATCTCAACATGAAAATTAGAATCACCAAGATAGAGGATTTATGCCAGGATATTAAAATCTCAACATGAAAATTTAACAAGTAATGTGCGCAGTCAGAAAACTAACACTAGCATGACATCCTCAACAGTAGCTACAGTTGGTCCAATAATTTCCACAGTCCCCCCATCACATGTGGCACTGCATAAAAAATTAATGCAGGAAAAAAACAAAAAAAAAAGAACTAAGATTGCTAATACCACTTCTCGTATTGAAGTTGAATTTATCTTGTATTGTTATATCTTGCTAAGCATGAAAATAAAATGCATAAAATAGTAAATTGATACAAAGAACTAAAAGATCATGACATTAGATTCAAAGCTATAACTACATCTAAAAATTCATCTCAGTTCCATAAGAAAGATGTCGAAGACTTAAACTTTAATGTTTAACATGCCTTTTTATGTCAATCCTTCGATGTGTAGTTTTCAAACCAACTACCCCACAAAAGTGAAGAACGAATACGAATTGAACCTGCCCTTTCCAAAAAAAAATAAAAATAAATATTAGTAATGACTTAAGTAAATAATTGATAGCGTGTTATGCACAAATCTAACTGTTCCAACCTCCACCATATGTTCCAAGTGCAGCAGAACATAATCCAGATGCTACAGATGTAGTTGGGCATGAGGTGGACACACCCATGTACCTTTCAAGTGCATGTGGATTTCTTGTTGTTCTGTAATCATATCAGTATTCCAATGTTAAATGACAAAATAGTCAGAGTTTCATGTGAGCAAACAAAATGGACAAAGAAAATTAAACTACAAACCACAAGAAGAGTATATAGAGGAGATGCATATCAAGATATAACAAAATGATACAAATGCTACCACCAATTATTGGAGTGTATAATCCTTACTAAACATGTAACACTATTTTAGTATTTTTAGCCATATCTTCAAGCAATTTGCACTCTTTCCTTTATTTTTTTTATGACTTCCACCCACATATATGTTGGCACACTTCTAAGTCTTTTGGAACCCTAGGTGAAGAAAAGAAGGCGCTCGCTGCAGACAATGAAAACGAAAACAAAAGGTTGATGAAGACAAAGAGCATGCGCAGGTAGGGAGAAACAGAACACTCGTGTGGCTAGCTGCTGCTTGGTTGTAAATTATTAAGATGAAGATGTGCAGTGAAGATGAAGATGAAGAAGAACCTGTAGTAGTTTTCGATGATCCGACGAGGATGAGTTGTAGCAAAGTGTTGTTGAAGGCCAAAGATTTATGCAAGAACAATAGCAGTCCACTGTATTTGTGCAAGAACGATAGCACTCTTCCGGATAGCAGTCCACGGTTGTAATACCTTGAATTCTCTACACTCAATTAAATAAAATTTATCATCAATTCAGTGAAATTGGGTATAAAATAAAATCGGCTTCATTTCAGAGCTAAATTTGGCAAGTTTCAAACTCTCATTTAGTGACCCGTAGGGACCCAAAATAATCTAAAATGAAGTAAGGTGATATGAACCAACTAATTGGATAACATATCCAAAAATTAAAACTATTGGTCAAGGTTAGGGTTTTCATTTGCCAAACACACTTCAGGGGGTCTAAATTAGGAAAGAATTGACATTTAGAATACTTTGGGAGATCAAAATAATCTGAAACGAAACGAAATGACATGAACTAACAAAATGAATGATATATCAAAAAATCAGAACAATTGGCCAAGATTTAGATTTTCGTTTGCCTAGTGGCCTCAATGGGTCTTAAATAACAAAAGTTTTTGAGAGAAAATCACATTAGGTCAAACTATACCTCAAAATTTATATTAGGTCCATGCAATTCCAAAACTATAGGTTATAAATCATGTTTTGTTATAAATAAGGAGATATTAATTTTTATTTAATTTTTGTGAACCCATGAAGTTATGACCACCCCAAACATGTGTAAGTCACATGGGTGGAACACCATGATCATGTGCACCCTACCCTATCCAAAGCTCCATCGAACGTGTCCATCATTTAAATTCATGAAAGTGATCCCATATGTCATACAACTGATAATGTATGCCCACACCTACCCAAGGAATGAGACATCCTATAGGAATTGGAAAATCCAAAAAGTGGTGATTCCATACACCAAGATAAGTGACCATGTGCACCATGCTCTATTCATGCAAAATCAGTCCATATGTGTGTCTGTGTGCACACATGTGAACAAGGGTTTAAAATCTGAATGAGACACCATAAAAATCTAGTCGTCCCACATTCACAACATAAAATAAAAAATGAAAACTTTCCTCTCCCATTTTGGAGCCTAAATTGAGTGATTCTCACATATGGGACGTCATTCTTGGGTTTAAACCAAGTTAGAGAGTTTCCTTAAGCTTAGATATGAATATTAGACTATTTCCTTAAGCTTAGATATGAATATTAGACTATGTTATGGTGTCTCCTCAAGACTGATAGCATACTCCCCATGCTTGACATCCAAGAATGAAGAAATAGAAAACATTCCAGGTGTATCTTGTGTGATGAGCCAGCAAGAGACTAAATAAGAAAGTTTCATGAGCATAAGCTGATCTAAAAGATGACGTCCCAACTGAGATTATTATGTTTCTTAATATGAAAATATTCTCTAATATTAATTAAGAAATAGACTAAAAAATAAATCATGACTCATAGGGATTTCGTATGCCTTGGTGGTTCTTGAGCGCACATGTTTTTTTCAATCTAAACCGTCCCATGAGTGTTTGAAAAGTTGCCCAACTTTGTGAGCTGCCCAAGCTACCCTAGACGTCCCCTAAGTGCCCTTGAAAAACTATATAAACTCCCTCTTACTCACATTCATCTCATCCCAAAGTCCCCTCTTTGCTTATTTCTGCCCTCTTCTTGGCACCTCTTCTCACTCTCTCTTCTTTCTTGTGTGAGAAGTTCTTATTTTAGTATTTTAAAGAGTTGTTAAAGTAGTTTTGTTGGTGGTTAGAAGTTCTTGATGTTCTGAAAGTGGTAGATAAAGAGAACCTCTACTGGATTTTACAAAGAAACTCGGATTAAGGTGGAAGTGATTTCTTAAACCTCTACTTTGCTATTTTAAATTTCTAGCATATTCATGCATGTTTAGATTCTAATTTTCAGCATATTTTATTTTAGTTTCAGCATGTTTAATCATATTTTAATTTTAGTTTAGCATATTTTTATGTTTTAATCACTCATGGGAGCATGTCATGCTTACAATCCATGTTTAGGACTTAATTCAATGTTTCAAGCATGTTATACGATGTTTTCATGCTTTCTTGGTTATTTAAAATTCTGAAATTTATATTCTGAATTTCTTTTATGATTATGTGATCTTAAACATAAGAAAGTGAAGATAAAAACTACGTACTGTTATAGTGACGACCCGTATGGGTGTTATGGGTGTTCTTAACCCATACTTGGAGTGTGTGGTTATGGGGCACAATTAAGGGGTACTTAATATGTGACATCCAATGAAAAGTAACAAATAAATATATTTTTACCCTAAAGAGGAATATCTAAATTAAGAACATCAAGGGAGTAGAACTCATTTCAGTCATAATGTCAACTTAAACCAAATTGATATATGAATTACTTAATGTTTGAAAGTGTGTGAAATTAGATATGTCATTGATTTGAAATAGTAACTTTGTTGTTTAATGAATAATCCACTGGGTTATGTACTCAACTCATTCCTTTTATTTTTCAAAAAATTAATTGAATTTTGAAGATTATGGTTAATAGATTCTTTTTTAGTATTGGGAATTCCATTGTAAAGGCATGTTGCCCAAGTTTTGATTTTTAAACTTTCGCTAAATTTTACTTTTGAATTTTAGAGTTATATACTCAATCTTTGGATTTGATACAATAATGTAATCTCTTTATTTTATTTGAATAAACAAAGATTTGATGTTTTCCTTTATTCACTTGCATTATCTTGTTAAATATTAAACTCGATAGAAGTGTATTTATGAGTATTTCAATAAGTGTTAGAATAAAAAAATTGAGATGCAAGTTGTGTACTTATAAATGTAACATATGACTCAGTCTGCCTTGTGGTTGAGCTTAAACCTGTTTCTAGGAGGTTGAGGTGTTACAACGACATTCATGCAAGAACAATAGCAGTCCATGGTTTCTAATGGCGGCGATTTGTACACAGAACACCGATAGCTAAGTTGAGAGGGATGCGAGATCAGCTGAGGCTAGATCTAGTAGTCCGTTAGAGATGAGAACAAAGCTATGAAGAAGATGTGCAGTGACTGCCGAAGAAGATGAAGACGCACAGGAGACCGACACGGTTTGATCTGAGTAGAAAGCCAGAGATGAGAACGGAGAGGGTTTTCGATCAATGATAGGAAGAAGATGAGCAGTGGGTGCGTGACCAAGAAGATGAAGAAGACAGTGCGCATATTGTGGATGATTTATAGCATGCCGCCTGTGGAAAAGGCGACATGCTGGAAATTTCGAAAATTAAATGTGTCGCCCATTCAATGGGGGGCAAGTTTGATTTTTCCAATTGCTTGGTACCACCCATTCAATGGGCAGTTCCCTAAACGTTTAAATTTTAAGGTGTCGTCCATTGAATCGGCGACACCATTCTAATTGCTAACAGAAAAAAAAAGTGCTTTGTAGGCTAGTTGCGCCAGCTGGATAATAACATGGCGCCCAACTGGCAAAAACTTGCCTAGAAAGGGATATAAAATTGTTAACATACTAAAATAGGATATAAAATAATAATTACGCCTGAATTGGTCTTTTTTCCTATATCCCATTTTAGTCTCTAATCAATTTTATATCCCTTTCTAGGCAAGTGGTTGCCAACTAGATGTTATGTCATCGCACCCAGCTGGCGCAACTTGCCTACAAAGCACGACTTTTTTTTTTGGGAATTATAGTGGTCAATGGGCGGCACTAATTTTTAATTTTCAACACGTCACACTAGCACCTTTGCAAAAGGCGCCACTGTTGAAAAACAAAATTCTTTAAAAATCAAAGCATGTCACCCATTGAATATGGGTCATGCTTTAAAATCCCCCACATCCCCCACTTTCCTGCACATCGTTATCTTCTTCAAAGACTAGCATCACCGATTTTCAAGGAAAAAAGATATCTTTGACGAATGAAATCCCAACCACAAAGCTTCTCTGTTCTCATCTCCAATGAAACACCACTAATCGAGCCTCAACCATTGCTAAAAACTCATTCCACTCAGCTTCTCCGGCGAATAACCACCGATCGGCATATTCTTGGACCGTTCGACTGCACTATCACTCTTCTTTGTACAAACCGACAAAGCCGTCAAGAACCCTCTATTGAAGCTCTTCCTAAGTCCTAAGTTTCTGCATTTAGTTTCCCAATTTCTTTACTTTCGCTTATGGGTCCTAAGTCCTAAGTTTCTGCATTTAGTTTCCCAATTTCTTTACTTTCGCTTATGGGTCAGCTTTCTTTGGTTCAAAGGTGCCCTTGTTCAATATGAAGATGATGTAAGTGTTGTAGGTTCATGTGATGAGCACGATACTTCACAGTATAGTCTACAGCAACCTGATTATTCAGGTGAAAATGAATGCGTAGAAAAGTTGGAGTCTGAAATCATTGGACAGCATTTGGAGGGTATGATTATTCATTCTCCTTACTGGAGATGACGCTTATCAGGCACAAATTTATAAGAGATTGCTCTTTTCTTTTATGAAGGGGAGAGGTTAGATGCCAAGTCTACATGATCCATAAAATTGTCTCGATTACTGAATAAGTCCTAAGTTTTGATCCATAAAATTGTTATCCCTTCTCTTTTCTATATCTCTACGATTTGACTGCGCATTTTGTGAAAAAAATTCTATCTGTTTCATTTTCGCATTGATTTGTACGATTTCGTTGTATTTGAAGGTTAATTTTCATGTTGATTTGTCTTATCTAAATCTTTTTAGTCATTTTGGATCATTACAAGTTTACATGTTTTTATTTATTTGACTTTATTGGAGTTGGATGGCACTGAAATTTATACAATCTCAATTTCTGGTGTGATGCAGCTAATGTAGAATTTCTGTCACTTCTTTATTTTATTCTCTTCACCATCTCTCCATCTTTTCTCTTTTATAATGTGTCAACACAAACTAAAATTAATTTGAAGTATAAGAAATAACTATTATGTAATGTTACCCTTTCAAGGGGCGATAATGTATTAAAAAAAAAACAAATTAAGATAATGGTGCCTCTTAAAGGGCCGACAATCGATTGAAAAAAATCAAGTAATGCCACCCTTTTAAGGGACATCATGGGTTAATCATAAAAAAAAAAAAAAGGATTGTGCATATTATGTACAGCTTCTTGCCACTTGGGTACTGACATGGCGTCTAGTTGTTAAGAATATGCCTAAATGAGAATATTCTTCTATCAACTGAAAGGGGTACATAAATTTAATCAAATCTACTAGGATCTTTTTCTACCCTCGTGTGCGAGTTACTAGTTTGATACTATCATATAATGTAAAGTTAACGTACCAACGAAAGTTACTTATGAAACAAGCAAAATAAAGCTGTGAGGCCCAAAACACGTGGAACCATATAACCTTTCCGCGTTTGTATTGTGCTCTACCGAATCATTCCCTCAAGCTAAACTTAAAGACCGACCGGCCGACCGGCCGAACGATCTCGGAGGGTCAGGGACGTAAATCCGAAGTCAATCAAAACATTAAGAAGAGAAAAAAGGGCCGCAAACTTTTGTATGACAATGACACCCCTACTCACAACAATAACTCCTTCATTGAAAACACAATTATGGAGTCTTTTGATGTGTAAACCTTGGGTATTTAAGTACTTAAAAAATAACTTCACTTAACACAGTTTTCCTCCCACTCTTGGAGCTAAAGAACAAAGATTATCAGACTTCATCAATCTGAATTACAGAAAAGCAAAAATAAAAATAATAGAAAATGAGTAACGATTCTCGAGTGGAGACGATATCGAGATTGGCGCAGTGGAGGATCGACAGCTTCGGTCCTTGTTCTTACAAAAGATCTGATCCGTTCAAGGTCGGAATCTGGAACTGGTAATCAAATGAATTGTTATTTACTTGGTTTTTTTTTTTTTTTTTTTTTTTTTTATGTGTGTTTGTTTGAAATTTTTGTTTTCGTTTTGAGATTATCCGTTTTACTTCTTGTTTAATTTGCTGTTGTGCTGCGATTGATCATAGGCACCTGTCGATCGAGAAGAATCGATATCTGTACATACGTTTGTTTCCGGAGCCATCTCGAGCTTCCAAGGACCAGCCTCCGATCGCTAGGTTTGTTCTTCGAGTTTCCAATATCAGCGCCAGTCGACGCCCCTACATTTCCCCTGGTACGTGCCTTGCCTCTTCGTCGTCTTCTTTAATTCTGATGTTTAAGGTTTTGCTGAGAATCTGAGAGATCACTTATAATTTTTGTGACCCTTCGGCTTTTTATGATTTACTAGGAAGTCGGTGGACCTATGATAGGTATTATAAGGTCGAATTTTAGTGGTAAATGTGTAAGATATATAAATCCAATGGTAAGAAATGTACTCCAATTTTTGCTTTAAAATCTATTTAAAAAAAGAAACCAGGTATAATTATCAACTTCTGTGAGTTTTTTTTTTATTATTATTTTAATTCTATAGAAAAGGGACTGAGGGAATTTTGAGTTGGAGCTTGTAAGAGAAAAATGAGATTTATTTCATGTCATTAAAGTAAAGACCGTAGAAAAGTTATTTTGTATATAGTTTCATGTCTTAGCGGTTGTTCTTATTTTGATCCAAGTAATAGACCTGCCGTTTGTCTCCTCAAATGTAAATAAAAAGAAGATAGGGCTATTCTACTACTTGTTAGTCTATGATAGCCTATTGATTGATGTAGAGTTGATTAACTGTAGGAGATGTAAGACCTCATCGGTGAACACCGGAAACATGTGGTTCATTCCATAAAATGGCTTTGCAGTTGGTTCTACTACATATTTTAACCGATGATTAATTGAGAACAACACATAAAAAAATGTGCAATGATAACTCTAGGTTAAAAAGACCCTCATCAATTGGACTGTGTAAAATATTCCGGTGTATAATTGGCCATACTGCAATTTTAAAATTTTGTAGTAGAACTAATGCAGTACCTACTTCTGTGCTGCTTGTAGAGGTCAAGATACTCACTGTTAGAAATAGTTTGATTATCTTTTTTATGTGTTTGGGTTTGCTTAGACATGCAGATATGATTTTCATTCACATATGGGTGGGTTTTTCGTGGACTTTTGTAAGTGTGAATTTATAAGCATTATGTTTAAAGATCCTTTGAATAAATGAGAAGAGGAGGGGGTTGATATGAAGTATTGAGCCTTTGATATAGGAGTGGGAAACCCTTACTATGAGTTGCTGCTCCTGTTCTGGATTCACCACTTGATTGAACTTGTCATTTGCACAGAAGGCTGGGTTCTGCCTCAAGGGATCGCACGATGGATTCGGGATCATTTACAATCATTAGCTTTTGTTGTACTTCTTAAGCTATTTTAGTGACATTTAACCATTATTAATTTTGTGGCCATTTTTTTTTTTTTTTTGGTTTAATCTATCCAAAACAGAATACATAGAACTCCTTGTTATGGTGGTTCTCGTATTTGCAGTGGGCAAAAATTCCTTCAATAAATGGTGTTTTAGGAATCAGGTCTTCCGCTATTATATTACAGAAAAAGCCTTCAAAGAATATTATGGGGTCGTTGTACTTGTATCCTTAAAGAAAATACAGCAGTCAACCTTCCTGATCATATCTTTGTGGACTCTTGCAATTATGTAATCTAGGATGTTTTCTTATGCACACTGCAGGATCTTTGTCCAACAATGATAAATGCTACTCAAGCATTTATGTCAGTTGGCGAACACTTGCAATTGGCGCTTAACTGTGTCCTTCTTTAGGTTTAACATTTATGTGTCACGATCCCAAGGCCAAATCACACACACACACATGCAATAAAAGCTAGCCAATAAAAATATATCCTGTACTGACTTTATGTTGAAGTGGGTTTTAACAGAACCTCCTGGGGTGTTCCTAAATCCTAACTGATATGATTCTCAGGCAAGTTTTTTGCTACAATAAAATAGAAGAATGTCATAGAAGTATCATGTCTTCTGTAATTAACGTGTTTTCTAGCCTTTTATAAATACAACAACTGCACACTGTTGAAACCAAACTTGTTTCTAAATCTGAATCTTCGTCTCGGCTATTCTACTATATATGAGGGACTCCTTTTGTTTACTAGCTTCTTCCTTGGTGGGACTGAAGCTGCTTGAAGATTTCTCTACTAAAATTACGAGAGACAGCTTCATTTGACTCATCTTGTCTGTTTTTTCGTCTTTTCTCAATAAGATTTTTTAAAATTATGTTGCAAATGAATGGCTTCAAGTGGTCTAACTAAATGGTAGGGAGTCCTGCTGCTTCTAATGTAAAGTTTGGCCTTCTGATCATATATCTCTCATATGTCCCCGTCGAATTATTTGAATATGTTCCTGGTATGGTTTTCAAAATTGGTCTTTGTAGACTCACATTTGACAGATTTCTAGATAACCAAAATGGCAAATTATTTGGACTTCAAAAGATTTTTTTTGTTCAAGTAAAAAACTTGATTTTTTTTTTTCTCCTTTTTCTTTCCCATTTCTACTAAGTAGGTATTGTTGATGTATCTTGAAACCTTGTCCTGAAATGCTGGGTAAACTATGACTATCAACATTTGTTATCTTAAGCAATAATTGGTTGATGTTTTAGTGACAGTACAACTGTACAACACAACCTATCCAGCATGGGTACCATGTCCATGCTTAGCTTTTAACTCCAACATGTTAATATCTTGTAACCCTTATCTACTTGATCTTGCAGTTCATGAGAGGCTACTCCGGACCAGCGAAGACTTTGTTTGGCCTGTTGATTCTACCTTTCATGGTCGATTAGTTGTTGATGTTGAATTCCTAGACCTGAAGATCTGTCAACTAAATGTGAGCACATAGAACAATTATATTTCTTAAATTCATAAAATTCTGATACCCGAATTTAGACTTGAAGATTCCTTTCATTCAATTTCTTCTATCTTCTTTCTCAAACTCAGGGAGCAGATCCTACTCCCATATGGCCTAGTGAGGGATCCATGCAGACACTTGCATATCAAAACACTCTACAATGCCTCTCTCGCATGCTAAATGAAGCTATTCATGCCGATGTTACTATTCTTACTGCTGATGGCTCTCTTCATGCCCACAAGGCACTACTCTCTGCAAGCTCTCCAGTGTTTCAGAGCATGTTCTTGCACGACTTGAAGGAGAAAGAATCGTCCACAATTGAGATAAATGACATGTCAATGGAGTCGTGCATGGCATTACTTAGCTACTTATATGGAACCATCAAACAGGAGGATTTCTGGAAGCACCGGTTAGCATTGCTTGCCGCAGCAAACAAGTACGACATAACAAACCTTAAAGATTGCTGCGAGGAAAGCCTCCTGGAGGATATAAATTCTGGTAACGTGCTTGAGAGGCTGCAGGAAGGATGGTTGTACCAGTTGAACAAATTGAAGAAAGGGTGCTTGATGTACTTGTTTGATTTTGGTAAGATATATGATGTAAGAGATGAAATCACTACCTTCTTCAGGGATGCTGATAGGGAGTTGATGGTGGAGATGTTTCAGGAAGTACTCACAGCGTGGAAACCAGCGTAAAACACAACGTCCACACACAAACGCTCCTGTGCAGAATTACCTCTAATGTGCTTATCTTGTACATTTCTATGAGTATTAGTAGATTGTTGTGTATATTTGTAGGACTCTGGATATTCTATGGATACTGTACTGTTTTATGATTGTAGTTGACAACTATGGAGTTGCCTTAACTTACGGGTCGGTTGTCTTGTATTACGTAATTAACACTGGTTTGTGATCCGTGTAGATCTTTTTAGAAAATGAACAAGAGAAGAAAGCAGTGAAGTTGTAACACTTTCTCATTTTCCATAAAAATACCAAGTTCTTTTAATCAGTCTCCTATTTCTCTACTACTTATAGTGATCACTGTTAGTTTTTCATATCAATGTTTACCATGTTTTACTATGAGATTGAGTTATATCATTTTGATTTTAATAAATTAGGGACTTGGTTGAGTTGAAGATATGAAAAAATGTTTTTGAAAAATCACATAAAAAAGGAGAAAAAATAGAGAAAAAAAAAAAGATTGTAAAGCTGTAGCTGGGGAGAGGATTTATTATATTTAGGTGCGCTACTGAAATCAGAAGAAAATTATGAAAAAAAAAAAATCTTTCTATAGTATATTCTTTTTATGCTTAAAAAAACTGTCTATATTTTCTTAATTTTGGATTTTATTGTGTTAAAAATTCTGTCACTCAAATTTTTTGAATTTCTGTTTAACTTTATTCCTTCATAATATTATTTTCTTCTGATATTATTGTATTATTTTTTATGTTGGGTTTAAATTAATTTGAGACAATTCAAGTATAATGTCAAGAAAGTGCATTAATAGAATGTGTTGTTTTAAACATTCATCCCTCATCCCCAATTTTGATAGTCTAACTATACATGAATATTTTTGGTTAAGATTAATGCTAATTTAACTAAAAATATTGTTACTAGCATTGAGCACTGATCATACTCGTATTCAGTGAACAGGTTGTATTTTTTATATTTCTTTTTAAGTTTGATTAGCATAGAAAAAAAACATATTATTTTTTAAGAAACAACAACACGTGATTTACGAAATTCATTTTCAAATTGAAAGTGAAAGTTTGAAAGATTACTCAGACACAACACATTCTCTTCATAGGTTTTAAGAAATTATCTTTTTTTGTATATTTTTATTTTCTATGTTCTTTTTTTTTCCCTAAATCACAAACTTATGCTCAAATCACATATGGAACACAGTTTTATTATTTATTATCAGTAGGGCTATTCCTGCATTGTATTTTTTTTTAAATCAGTTTAAATAAGACAGTTTTATTAAAGAGGAGAATGAAATTTAATTATTATATTTATTTACAAATATAACTATAATACTTACTGGTATTAGAAAATTATATTGCATATCTCAAAATATGTTAATAACTGTTAACTTTATAGTAGTATAAAAAATATTAATGTGCTCAAGTTGTTTGATTCCTTGAACTCTATGTGTAGGCTAAATATTTGAAAATAAAGAGAATTTATTTTCTCAAGACTTTTTTTTTTAAATTAACTAGTTTTTTCAATAATGATGAAAACATATTACCACTTCTGATTATACGAGATTTCATTAACATCCTATTATTTTATAAATCAAATAGCCTAAATTTCATGTACTTGGCAGTTAACCGTAAAGATTTTATTAAAACATAAAATAATCAATTATTTCAAATCCCAAATATTCATTAGTCAATCATCTATACCTTCAATTTCTAGTTATTTTATTGTAGATTATGGATTCGATGATGACTTAGCTACATAATTCAATCATATTCTACTAAACATTTCAATAGAACTTCAAACTTCCATATAGCAATTTTTAACTCGAAGTAAAAAAATGTAATAATAATAATAATAAT
>JAJIYU010000293.1:0-57185 GCA_030144865.1 Tinospora cordifolia
ATAAAGTTATTAACTAGAGATAAAATTTACCAATAATCAACTTTACTATTTATAATTAATTTTATTAGTCAACTTTACTATTTATGATATCATTTATAATTTTACTATTTTTGGTGCTATTAATTAACTCTATTATTTATCATACTATTAATTAATTTTTACTATTTACAATGCTATTAATTAATTTTATTATTTATCATACTATTAATTTTACTATTTACAATACTATTGATCAATATGACATTTTTCAAATATGCCAAAGTAAATAAATAAATTTATTACACTTTCTTGTCATTCATGACTTTCTTCATAATGGTCAACGTTTGTTGACTACGGTTCTTTAACACGTAATTATAGTCAAAATTTTTGGTATTACAACACTTAAAATTAGTGGGTATTACACCACCAATATCAACTTAGGGATTTAAGATTTATAGGATTATATTTCTCTCAAAAATATCAGAGTAAAGATTTTTTGTTCTTGAACTGTTACTCTGAAAATAGGAGTCAATATCAACTAAATAAATTTTCAAAAGTAGTTCATTCATATTCAATTAAATCAATTCCTATTAAAATAAGGTTTCCTAAACTTCATTTTCGTGCACCAAAAATCACAGAATTAATAAACTTCCTAAAGTTCACTTCACGCATTAAAAATTATAGAAATAATAAATTGCCTAAACTTCACTTTGTGCATCAAAAGTCACATAAATACTAAATTTCTAGCTATCAAAAATTTAGAAATCTAAACATGCACATTCAACCCATTAACCTAAACTATGAACATAGAAAAGTATGAATATCAAAATCAAAAGCTATACCTCTGTTAGGCTTTTTCGTGCACCCAAATCGTACAACTTCCAGATATGAAATTTTAATTTTTTAAATTTGAAGTTTCTTCATTTCAATCCAAACGTTGCAGCACTGATCTTGATGCAGCAACAACAAAGATGGACAACAATGAGGATGCACTACTCACTAGATTTTTTTTTCTTCTTCATAGACGGATAACACTTGCAGTAGGTAGTTCTTCACAAATCAATCACAGCAGCTCTTCTTCATTCATTCGTCCAGCTGCTCCAAATCTTTGCTTCACACTGAAAATGCACCAGCAATAGCACCACGGTGGACAACAAGCGAATCCGGCGATGTTAAGGTGTAACAATGGTTGTTGGGTGAGGCACAAACTAGATTCGGTGCGTTTCAGGATGTCTTGGTGGCTGGTTTTGTAGATCTGAACCAGAAAGGTGGCTGGTTTGAGCTTGTAAGGTGGTCTTTGTTGGTGACAATGGCAGATCTGGCGAGCTTTGAGGAGAAATGGGGCTATCTGTTACAAATCTAGCGAGATCTGGAACGTGATGGCTGATTTGTTGCAGATCCGGCGTACTACAAACTAGATCTAGCATGATTTGGGAAATGGAATGGTAACCGGCTGTCTTTTTCCTCTTCGTTTGCGAGATGCAACTGAACCTGCTACTGTTTACTTCATCTCCTTTGCACACCACACCTAGAAACCCAACTGCAACTCCTCTATTCTTTGTGCAACGTGGAAGCAATGCACTGATCTGGTGTTCTTCGTCTTTATGGCTCAATAGCACACAAAAGCCAAAAACAATGGCAGCTTAGCTTCTTCTTTGTGCAATGCCAAAACATAGCAGCCACTTGTTTTTAATCCAAATCACACCAGAAAAATTTCTGGTTCTAGATCTCCAATCCAAAAGAAAATGTGAATCAAAATCTAGATTTTTTATTTTTATTTTTTTTGCTCTAGAACTTGAGTAAAGAATGCAAATGATCATCTTTTTTTTGAGTGCTTGTTTTGTTGTGCATCCTAAACATGGAACAATTCCCTTTATATATGAGCTCACTTAGATAATAAATTTTTTTTCAAACAATTTTTTTTATTTATTCTACTAACACTATGATATTCAACATACATATTAAGTTCTTAGTTGATAGATTTATATTTTTAATTTCATTGTGATGTGCTTGCGTAACAAAAATTTGGGGTTCTTACATTGATACAGGGTGTATCATTCTGGGTGACCTGCAAGCAATGTCAGTAGGCATGGAAAACCACTTTGAATAAGTAAGAAACAGAGCAAATAAACAGAACAATCTAAAGCAACTTGCATAATGGATATGTTAACTCAATGAATCCCTATGATATAAGCATTTGCAGTAGTAGAAAATAGTCTAACACCTATTATAGCCCATACAAATATCAGAAAATAAAAAATAGGGCAATGCAAACACTCAATGGTACTTTGTTTAATGCAATATGAACATCTAGATCCATCTAGTTTCTTAATAGAAGAGCCAAAGAATAAAATCATGTTCATCACAGTGAATTAGGGCTGTTAACAATGCAAAAATAAGAAAATGAAAAAGGGCATGAAGAATGAAGAATAAAGATTGAAGAACTTGCTCAAAATGCTCAAATATGCATGAAACTATCCTAAATACAAGATTAAAGGATGGAAATAGCATAAAATAAGTAAAAGAACTTGCATTGTTGATTTGGAGTGAAGAAATGCTCAAAAACAGGCTGAAGATGCAAGAGAAACTAGAGAAAATCATTGTAGAATGAGCAAGAAATGGCGGTTTTTGTGCTTAAAACGACACAATTACCACGGCCAGTCTGGAGTGACCATGGTAATTGCGTGAAAACTCAAAAAAAGTCTTCAGGTTACCGCGGTAACCCAACTGCATGTTCTCATGTGTTCAGGTGACCACGATCACCAAAAAGCATGCCCCAGTTGTTGTTGTTTTGGTGACCGTGGTCACTAGAAGGCATGCTCCAATAATTATTCTGGAGACCTCGGTCACCAAAATGCTTGACCGAGTACTGTTCTGGTAACCTTGGTCACCAGAACGTACGTAACACTAATATTTTATTTATTTATTTATTTGAACTACATCCTAAACACCCAAACAAAAGAAAGAAAACTATCATGCCCCCTAAAAAATTTAGAATAACAAACGGAATTAGTAGGAAATAAAAATAGAAATTAGTGGGTTGCCTTCCACTCAGCGCTTTCCTTAACGTAATTAACTCGACGTGGATACAGGTTAACTAAAGCCCAATTTATTGATCTTGCTAAACACATTGGCTTTGGATAACTCTTGCTTCATTATATTCGATGAGTACTTATATTTTAGGATTGGATATTGTGACTGCTTCAAAGGAATTTTCAGTGCATGAACAACATCCTGCAGCTCTTTCATAGCATAGTTAGGCTTCTACTTGCTTGTATGGGCTCCCCTTTAGTGAATTCAACATCTATAAACTTAATATTTGGAGGTCTAGGCTTTTCAATCTCTATTGTTGTGCCTGCTTGTACCACATTGACTTTCTTGCATTCTTGCACTTCAGTAACGAGCTTCAACAAGCTATAGTAAGGGGATTCAACGAGCTATAGATGTTGAAGACAACTCATTTGTCATTCATTCGCAGTGTGAGCTCTCCCCTAGTCACATCTATTAGGACCTGACTAGTAGCTAAGAATGACTGTCAAAGAATTAACAGTCTCTTCCTGTCTTCTTCCATATCAAGAACAACAAAGCCAACTGGAAAGATAAACTTATCCACTTTAACTAGAACATCCTCAATAACACCTTGTAGATAAGTGACAGAACGGTCTACAAGCTAAAGGGTATTATTGGATGGCTTAATCTCTGACAATCCAACTTATGATATACTAACAGTGGCATGAGATTTGTGCTGTCCCCAATCCACAAAGAGCTTTCTTAAATATTTTAGTGTGTATATTGCACAAAATAGTGAAACTCCCTGGAACTTAAAGTTTTTGAGGTAGCTTTATCGCAACCCACTTCGTAAGAGTGACGTCACAACCAGCACATAATACCATATACACTATACCTACATGTATAATACTATGTCAGCCTCTTACACTCAATACTACTCAATATCCATACAAATATTTTGACAGAGTCACTCCTAAAACTTTGACATATCCCAAAGGAACAGTCACACTTGATAAACCATATTATCGATCCACAAGTCCATAATAGATAATGTTTCACATATTATCATCAATCATAACTCATAGTTCATAACTTACAAAGTTCCACACTCTTAACTAATATAAACAGATTCACATCCCTCTGGTGATATTAAATATACAATGATAATTATAATTATATAAAAATACAGCCCACAAAATAATTAAACCTACGCACACAATAGTAACTTAAGAGTCAACTACTCTTCTTGTGCTGGTCTCTTCCCTTTTCTATCTGTTCTTGAAATGTTAAAGATAATAAGTGAGCAACAACATGCCCAGTGAATAATCTTTATCTATAGTATTTAGATGCATTTAAATAATCATGTAGAAAATCAAACTATATAAAACATTTAAATTCATCATGTACATTTAAGCCATACATACATGCAATCAACATAGTGATCATGCTATTTTCGATGCATCATTTAATAAAACACATGCACATCCACATCTTTTAGAAGTAGAGTCAGTCTCACTTCCTATTTGGCCTAGACAATAGTAGACTGTACCTCTAATTATCACTTGTTCCACAACTATTTCAAGGATTATCACATAGAGAAAGGCTGATACTTCTTATGGCTCAGTCTTACATGGATTATCACATAAGAAGTGTTATTCCCCATGGCTCAGTCCATCGAAATGATATCACATTTTAGATATGTTTTTGCAAATCCAAAACACGCTGCTGTGTAAATAAAATTTCATGAATTTCAAACCAAATGCAAATATGTCAATATAAATAGCATACTTACATTTAAATCCATTTTACATCTACAATGTCATATAAACAACCAAGATAAAGAAATACTCATTGAATACCAACAACTAATCATGTTGGGCACATATCTTACTTCTTGGTATGATAATCAGCCACTTCCAAATTTACTATAAAATTCAGTAATATATAATCCATCATTTCTTATTTAATAAAAATCAACGGTCTTAACATAATACCAAAAATAATTACTACTCATCAAAATTACTATCCAACCAATTTCTAATATCCACTGCGAAAATATAGGTTTCAATGCACCGCAATTAACCTATCACAGAAACAATTTATATTCACAAACCATGTTTAATTTATTTTTATAAAGAATTTCTAACATATTTATTTTTCATATTTAATTGCATACATGCATTAAACCTCACATATGGCTACGCGTTAGCTCAAATATTCTCAATAACATTTAAAATTATTTTTTTGCTCAAATACTATACTCTTATAGCATCAAATAAATTAAATAGGCTATCCAAATATATTTGTACTGATTTTACCTAATTTTCATAAATAACTCAAATGATTAAACATTCACCAAAAATTCATTTCATATCTAAAATTCACGAATTTGGTGTTAATAGGTACGTATTTTCATTCTCTACATTCCAATGGGTTTCAATCAAAGTTTTATTTGGGTTTATCATACCCAAAAGCCTATTCAAAGGTTATAAAACTTTGAGTATTTATTTTAAAATCTACAGGATAAACGGACAAAAACTAACCACATATCTAGGATCTATCTATCACTAGGAGTGTTTTGATATAATTTTTATTGAATTTTATTCACTATGGAGGAATACCCCATTTTTTGAATACTACTATAAAACATCTCCTATAGTACAAATTATACCCCTCGGTTCATAGTATTCAACTCATATAGCATTTTTGTAACAAGAATTGGAAGAAATAGCTTACCTGTGCGTCGAATTCGAAGGAAAAACGAACATTCCCTTTTTTCTTTCTTTCCTCTTTGTTCGACTCAGCGACTTTTTTTGAATTTTTTTTTTTGGGTTCTGGACGTGCAAAACAAAAGAATAAATTGAGGGATGAAAGAAAATGAGCAGCCGACCCACTATTATATAGATTGGACAATTACCAAATTTCTTTCCTAACACCTCCTAATCACCATTTATCTATGTATTATAACCTACTATTTTTTTTTTTTGTGCCCACCTAACACCTAAGTCGCATATATATATATATATATATATATATATATATATATATGTTGCCTATAAAATGAAATTTCATTTCATTTTCCGTACTCATATTAATGGCCACATTGTATTTTCATTTGATTGCTCCCATTTAATTACTTTCATCCCTCCTTATTAGCCGATTATTGTGTACATACACCCATTATATATTATCCAACATCTCATTTGATATTCTTACTTTAATACCAATTTATTATATTTAGTTTACTTAATTTTTTATACACAATATTTTTAATAACTAATTTAATTTAAATTAATTTATACACACAACGTGTATTTTTAATACATGTGTAAAATTAACACGTACATACACGCGTAATCCGTACAAATACGTGTATTTATACATATTTACCTTTATTTAAATTAATTTACATGTCTAAATAAAATATGGAGTGTTACAAATCTCCCCAACTTAAGGAATTTCGTCCTCGAAATTTAAATTAAAGAAACATACCTTAAGTAGTGAAAAGATCTGGAAATTGCTCCCGCATCTTATCTTCAACTCCCAAGTTTGCTCTTCATTATCATGGAATTGTGATTTGATTCTGACTAAAGGAATTTCTTTATTTCGCAGCTTTTGTACTCTTCTGACTATGATCTAAATAGGTTTTTCCTCATAGGTAGTATCCTCCCCAACTTGTATTTATATTTAATCTAGAATATGTGTCAGATCTGGATAATACTTTCTTAACA
The DNA here is from genome assembly GCA_030144865.1 of Tinospora cordifolia. Lineage (NCBI taxonomy): Eukaryota > Viridiplantae > Streptophyta > Magnoliopsida > Ranunculales > Menispermaceae > Tinospora > Tinospora cordifolia. The sequence goes on from JAJIYU010000293.1 coordinate 6,720, forward strand.
TATACACATGAAAGACATTGTGAACACTGGCCAGCTGAGGAGGTCGAGCAAGTCTGAATGCAACTTGACCCACATCCTCCAGAATCCCAAATGGTCCTACAAAACGTGGAGCTAATTTTCCTTTCACTCCAAATCTCATTTGACTTTTTTGAGGGGAAACCTTCAACAATACCCAGTCACCCACTGCAAACTCTAACGGTCTATGCCAATGATCAAAATAATTCTTTTGATGATCTTGGGCTTTCTTCAAATTTTGCCTAATCTGCTTAATCTTTTCTGTGTGATCTGCAATAATTTCTGGCCCCAACAACTGTGATTCCCCAACTTCATACCAGCAAGTTGGAGATATGCATAGTCAACCATATAAAGCCTCATACGGTGCCATGCCAATACTAGCATGATAGTTGTTATTATAAGCAAACTCACAAAAAGATAAATATTCACTCCAAGTCCCACCAAACTCCAATATATACGATCTGAGCATATCCTCTAATATCTGAATCACCCTTTCAGTCTGACCATCGGTTTGCGGGTGAAATGCTGTATTGAAAAGGACATGGGTACCAAATCAAGAGTGCATAACCTGCCAAAATCTCGATGTAAACCATGGATCTCTATCTGACACAAGAGAAATAATCACTCCATGCAATCTCACAATCTCTCGAACATATAACCTGCTCAGTTAGTCTGTCGAGTACCTGGTGTTCATCGAACGAAAATGTGCAAACTTAGTCAAATCGGTTGACAATAACCCACGTGGCATCATATCTATCATGAGATCTAGGCAGTTCTGTAATGAAATCCATAGTAATATGCTCCAATTTCTACTCTAGAATGGGTAAGGTTTGCATCTGACCTCCAGGTCTTTGATGCTCAGCTTTTTTACTTGTTGGCACACACTACATTTCTACACATACTCAGCTATCTTTCTTCATCCCATGCCACCAAGCTGTCTTCTTCATATCGTCGTACATTTTTGTAGACCCTAGATGAATAGTATACTGAGACCTGTGCGCCTTTTCAAGCAATGTTGCCTTAACTCCCTATCAATAGGTATACATAACCTTCCTTGATAACGCAACACACTATCAGAACCTCTCTACCAGTCAACTTTATCTACACTGTCAACCCAAGTCTCATACGTCGTCATATCAGGATCATGTTGCTGTAACTCTCTGATTTCCTGAATATGAGAGTCAGTCAACTAAATGTGCATCTAAGCACAAATATCAACATGTGGCTCTATAGAGAGAATATTCATCATAGTTACTCTCTCTAAAAGTCGCCATTCCTGGGCCGTCTGGAAAGCTACCACACTAGTGTCTTCTTATTTCCAACTCAGTGCATCTGCTACAACATTGGCTTTCTTAGGATGATATTCCAAAGTAAAGTATTAATCCTTCAAGAATTTTAGCCATCTACGCTGCCCCATATTTTTTCTTTTTAATCAAATAGATATTTCAAACTCTTATGATCAGAATACAATGTGAAACTTTCTCCATACAGATAATGTCTCCATAGTTTCAACACAAAAACTACTGTTGCTAACTCTAGATCATGCACAAGATAATTTTTTTCATATACCTTTAGCTGTCTAGATGCATAAGCAATCACTCGACCTTCCTGCATCAACACACCACCCAAACCTGTCAGTGTTGCATCTGTATATATTACTAATTCCTTTCCAAGCTGTGGAAGTACTAACACAGGAGCAATAGTCAACTTCTTTAATTCCATGAAAACATCTTCACATGCTGAGGTCCACATAAATGGCACATTCTTCTAAGTCAGCTTTGTGAGTGGAGCAACTAATTTAAAAATGCCCTCTACGAACTTTCTATAATAGCCAGTTAGACCTAGAAAACTATGAATCTCGGTCACTATAATTGGTCTTGGCTAATTGATAATAGCCTCAACCTTAGCAGAATCAATTGAAGTACCCTCTGCACTTACTACATGTCCCAAGAAGTTTACCTAATTCAGCCAAAACTCACATTTACTAAATTTAGCATACAATCTATGCTCTCTTAAAATCTTCAGAGTAGTATGGAGATGTTGCTCATGATCTTCTTGTGTCTTGGGATATATGAGGATATCATCAATAAACACAATAATGAACTGATCAAGATATGGCTTAAATACCCTTTGCGTTAAATCCATAAACATAGCAAGAGCATTAGTTAATCCAAAGGGCATCACAAAAAATTTATAATGACCATATCTTGTTCTTAAAGCAGTCTTTGACACATCTTCTTCTAGAACCCTTAACTGATGATACCCAGACCTCAAATCAAACTTAGAAAAGAACTTAACACCATTCAATTGATCAAATAAATCATCAATGTAGGGCAAAGGATATTTATTCATTATAGTCACCTTGTTCAGCTAATGATAATCAATGCACAATCGTAAGCTTCCATCCTTCTTCTTTACAAACAACACAGGTGCGCCCCAAGTTGACATACTTGGGTTGATAAACCCTTTAGTCATCAACTCATCTAGTTGCACTTCAAGTTCTTGCAACTCTTTTGGTGTCATTCGGTATGGAGGAATAGAAATAAGCTTAGTATTAGGCATCAATCCAATAATAAAGTTTATCTCCCGTTTAGGTGGTAACCATAGCAAATCATTTGGAAACATGTCAAGATACTCACCAACTATAGGAATATCAACTAATTGTATGTTTTTTGCCTTTTTCACCATTGAACACATACCAACCAACACTCCTACTTCTTCATCAATAGCCATACAACATTGAATAGGAAGTGGTGAAGATGACATTCCTTTATACACAAATGAGGGTTGACCTAGTATATGAAAGACTACTCTTTTAGAAAAGCAGTCAACACATCCATGATAGGCGGCCAACCAATCCATACCTAGAATAGCATCAAATTCTAGAAATTCCAAAACTCTAAAACATACAATCATTTCATGATTGTCATATTTTACCACACAACTTTCACACACCATATTTGGATATATTCTTTCTCCAGTTGTTGTACTCAAAATCAGAGGTGTGCTAGTCCTAACATGTGACAAATGTAGTCTATCTACCATATGACCAGCAATAAAGGATGAAGTCAATCCAGCATCTATCTAAACATACATAGGAGTGTCACAGATATTGATAATACCTTCAATGAGTTGTTTGTCGGAGTCAGGATCGGGCTTTGTTACTGCTCTAGCCTGCTCACATATCCCAGCTACAGTCCCACTTCCCTGGACAGTAAAAGATCCCTGGGGTGTAGATTGTGGACACTAAAAAGCTCTATGTCCTGGCATCCCACACCTAAAGCAAATAAATGGTGGTCTACCTAATCCAAAAGTAGAAGATGCAACTTGAGACCTTGTACTTCCAGCTACCATATAAGGTCTGCTCCCAGTCTATTGTTGTGGTTTCCTTGGCGATGGTACACCTCTCCCTGCCATATGTGATGCTGGTGGGGGTGTCGGCCCTATCATAATTGGAGTTGTAGATGTTTCCATTCTACTACCCTGACCACTATATCTGGGCTTCTTATTGAGCACTAGCCTTCTCTTTTGATAATATGCCTCCCTATTGCAGATGAACTCATCTGTCCTACTGGTGCACTCTGTGTGGTTATCGATGTTACTATCATCCCTGTAGCAGTAGCTCTCCTCATCTTGGCATTAGTTTGGGCAGTATCAAAATCCTGGGCCTATCTGGTTGCTTGCTCGTACGTCTGTACTCCTACTAACGCTAACCCCTAACAGATGCGATCACAATACCCATCTCTAATCCATTGCATTCGGAGCTCGTCTGTAGCTACCATCTCTGGAGCAAATACAACTAATCGATTGAACTCTTTCTCATAGTCCCTTACTGTCATACTTCCATGAGTGAAATGAATGATCTCATTCCTTTTCTTGTCCTTCTCACACCTAGGACAGAATTTTTCATAAATAATTCTTTGAACTTAGTCCATAACTTAACCTCAACACCTCTAGTGGCCATCCATCTCCACCAATCATCTGCTTTATCTACCAATTTGAATCTAGCCAGTTTTACATTTTTTGCATATGAAGCTTACATATCCTCAAAGATAGTTTCCATCCTGTTCATCCACCTTTCTGCAATTTCAACCTGGAAACTCAATAGGACCCTTATGCTTGAAGGCTTTCATTACGTTCTCATACCTATCTTTCTCAATATTAGGATCCATAGGTGCTGCTACCTCAGCCTGAATTGGAATAGGATTAGCAACTGGTTCAGTTCTACCTCTCATAGGAACACTCGCACTACTCTGTTCCCCTTCCGCTAGCACATTCTGTAGAACTGGTTTGTTGCCTTATATCTGTGCCAATAGAGTAGTTAGCAGTGCCTGTTGTTGTTGCTGTGAGGCAAGTATGGCTTCCAATGTCTGGTTCAACTTTTCATTAGGATCTATTGCCGATCTTGCTTGTTTTTTCCTTCAACACTAAAATTTACAAGCAAATAAAACTTCATCAAAATCAAATCCATGGTACTTCTTAGCCTAAATTAGCTATCAATATATACCCATATAAGCAAATATAACATCATATAAGACTTTTATCTTTTTAAAGCTTTTAAAATCCTAGGCTTTGATATCAACATTGTCGCAACCCACTTCGTAAGAGTGACATCACGATCAGCACATAATACCATATACGCTACACCTACATATATAATACTATGTTAGCCTCTTACACTCAATACTACTCAATATCCATCCAAATATTTTGACAGAGTCTCCTCTAAAACTTTAACTTATCCCAAAGTAACAGTTATACCTGATAAACCATATTATCAATCCATAAGTCCATAACAGATAATGTTTCATAGACTATCATCAATCATAACTCATAGTTCATAATTAACCAAGTTTCACACTCTTAACTAGTATAAACAGATCCACTTCCCTTTGGTGATATTACATATATAATGATAATTATAATTATACAAAAATACAACCCACAAAATAATTAAACCTACGCACACAATGGTAACTTAAGAGTCGACTACTCTTCTTGTGCTGGTCGCTTCCCTTTCCTATTTGTTCTTGAAATGTTAAAGGTACTAAGTGAGCGAAAACATGCATAGTAAATAATCTTTATCTATGGCATTTAGATGCATTTAAATAGTCATGTAGAAAATAAAATTATATAAAATATTTAAATTCATCATGTATATTTAAGCCATACATACATGCATTCAACATAGTGATCATGCTATTTTCAATGCATCAGTTAAAAAAATATATGCACATCCACATCTTTCAAAACTAGAGTCAGTCTCACTTCTTGTCTGGCCTGGAGAATAGTAGACTGTACCTCTAATTATCACCTACGCCACAATCATTTTAAGGATTATCACATAGAGAAAGGTTGATACTTCTCATAGCTCAGTCTCACATGGATTATCACATAAGAAGTATTATTCTCCGTGGCTCAGTCCATCAAAACAATATCGCATTTTAGATATGCTCTTGTAAATCAAAAATACGCTACCATGTAAATAAAATTTCATGAATTTCAAACCAAATGCAAATATGTCAATACAAATAGCATGCTTACATTCAAATCCATTTTATATCTGCAATGCCATATAAACAACCAAGATAAAGAAATACTCACTGAATACTAACAACTAATCCTATTAAGTACGTATCTCACTTCCTGGTATGATAATTAGCCACTTTCAAATTTACTGTAAAATTCAGTAATATATTAATCTCATTTCCTGGTATGATAATTAGTCACTTCCAAATTTACTGTAAAATTCAGTAATATATAATCTATTATTTCATATATATATATATATATATATATATATATATATATGTATATTCATTTGCATCATTTCTTATTTCATAAAAATCAAAGGTCTGGACATGATATCACCATTCACATAATACTAAAAATAATTACTACTCACCGAAATTACTGTCCAACCAATTTCCAATATCCACTCCTAAAATCTAAGTTCCAATGCACCGCAATTAACCTATCACAGAAATAATTTATATCCACAAATCACATTTAATTTATTTTTGTAAAGAATTTCTAACGTCTTTATTTTTCATATTTAATCACATACGTGCATTGACCTCACATAGGCACAGCTCGAATATCCTCAATAATATTTAAAATTAATTTCTACTCAAATACTATATTTTTATAGTATCAAATAAATTAAATAGGCTATCCAAATATATTTTTACTAATTTTTTTCAAATTTTCATAAATAACCCAAATGATTAATCATTCACCAAAAATTCATTTGATAGCCAAAATTCACGAATTTGTGTCGATGGGTACGTATTTTCATTCTCTACATTCCTATGGGTTTCAATCAAAATTTTATTTGAGTTTAATATACCCAAAAGTCTATCCAAATGTTATAAAACTTTGGGTATTTATTTTAGAATCTACAGGATAAACGGACAAAAACTAACTACATATCTAGGATCTGCTTATCACTAGGAGTGTTTTAGTATAATTTTTATTGAGTTTTACTCACTGTGGGGGAATACCCCATTTTTTGGGTACTACTATAAAACACCCCCCATAGTACAAATTATACCCCTAGGTTCGTATTACTCGACTTATATAGCATTTTTGTAACAAGAATTGGGAGAAATAGCTTAATTACGTGTCAAATTCGAAGGAAAAATGGACGTTCCCTTTTTTCTTTCTTTCTTCTTTGTTCAACTTAGCCACTTTTTCCGAAATTCTTTTTTTTTTTTGGTTCTAGATATGCAAAACAGAAGAATGAATTGAGGCATAAAAGAAAGTGAGTAGCCGACCCCTTTTATATATATTGGACAATTACCAAATTGCCTTCCTAAAACCTCCTAATCACCATGTATCTATGTATTATAACCTATTGATTTTTTTTTTGTGCCCACCTAAGGCCTAAGCCACACACACACACACACACATATATATATATATATGTTACCTATAAAATGAAATTTCATTTCATTTCCCCTACTCATATTAATGGCCATGTTGTATTTCCATTTGATTGCTCCCATTTGATTACTCTCATTCCTCCTTAGCCAATTATTTTATACATACACCCATTATATATTATCCAACATCTCATTTCATATTCTTACTTTAAAACCACTTTACTATATTTAGTTTATTTTATTTTTTATACACTAATTATTTTTCTCAATAACTAATTTATTTTAAATTAATTTATACACACAACTTGTATTTTTAATACATTGTGAAATTAACACGTACGTACGTGCATAATTCGTACAAATACGTATATTTATACACATTTACTTTTATTTAAATTAATTTACGTGTCTAATTAAAATATTGAGTCCTACAACTTTCTTTGTATTATTGCACTGCACTCCTCTGTCAACCCACAGTCTCATAATCTATTTGCTTCTCATAAAACCTCTATGGAAAAGGTAACGAATGAGGCTCAAGGTATACACGTTGCCTTGAATAGTGATACCTAGACGTCTAACCTTCTTTTTTTCATGAGTAATAGGTGGTGGATCAATTGACTCTGTAAGAACAGGCCCTTTCGAATGGATAGGCTCATCAGCTAACATAGGAGGGTTGGATGGAATATGTGGGCTCTGGGCTTCTCTTCTGCTTCTAGTAAATATTTCTTGCTAGCATTCTTTAGGATTTATTTAATTTGCACTGAGAAAGAACTTTGCTGCTGATTGGAGAATGCTTGGGCTATCTATCCCATCTAAGTCACAATGTTCTTCATAGTTGCATTCATGTTTCCCATTTTTATTTTCAAACTTGAGGTTCTATTATCATTTTGATCTATTCTACCAGTCAATTCTTTAAAGAACTAAGCCTGCCTATTCATAACCTTGTCTAGTTTGTCTTCCATGGATGGTTTCTTTTCAAATAGGCTCTACTAGATGTTTTTGTTATTAGCATAAGATAAGTTTTAATTTTGACAGATCCTCGGATGATAAAATTGAGGAGTACTTTACCCCTATTGCTGACCTTGATAAATATTGAACTGTTTTACCAAATTCAATTGCTCTATAGAAGCTTCTACATTAAAAGAGGCCTTATGTGCTTTTGGTATAGCCAAAATAGATTGGTTTGAAGGAGCCTGAAACTATCTGTTGCCCAATTTCTCAGTTAATGAATTCATCTGGTGGGCAATGGAAGCTATATGGGCCTGAAGAGCTGTAATCTCATCACCCTCATATACTCCACCTCGTTTCACTAATCCTCTCTCTGTACCATATCCATAGGCGTTGGTTGCCATTTCTTCAATAAGATGTATGGTTGTTAGTTGCATAGCAAACTAACATTAGAGTAGGCAAAATGTTACATTTTATAAGAAATAAGGGAAAATAGAGGTAAAGAATTGCATAATTAGCAATAATTGCATGTAGTTTTTAAGCCTTGTTTTCTATAGTTTTGATATTCTTTTATGAGAAAATGATGTCTGGGAAAGGAATTGAGTGTATTGCAGGACACAAGTTGAAGCACACAGGAAGAATGCATCAGAAGAAGGCAAATAAGAGATGGAATCAAGAGAGAATCAAGAGAAAATACCAGTAGACCACAATCCAAGAACTGAAGACCGCAGTAACAATAGAAGAATAGAACCAGCAGATAAAACACTGGTGACTATGGTCCATAAACTAGTGACCGCGGTGACCAAAATGTGATTTGCACAGAAACAGCCCAGACCATGGTGGACTGAACATGGAGAATTCTTGGGTTTTGACATAGAAGTCATGGACCGCGGTCATTCGATTGTCTAGAGAGATTTTCGCATTTTTTAGGTTTTTTAGTGCGGGACTATAAATAGAAAAGGGTAATTAGAGTCGAGGGGACGGCAGATGGAAGAAAAATCACTGTGACGGCTGTTAGGGCATGAAAAACTAGATTTTTATTGAGAATTGAAGATTGTTTAAGAGATTTTAGTATGTATTACTTCTTTGAATTTAATTTAATGATTTCCTTTGAATTCATGTCTAGCTAATCAGTTTTATTGTCTGGGATGTGATGTTCAATGCATAGTTTGTAATATCTAATGTCGTTACTGAGTTATAGATTATATTCCTTATTGTGTAGACTTAAAGCCTTATGTCTACTGGCCATAGATGTATTGAACTTAATACTTTGGTCTATCTCGAGAGAGAAGCCTAAAGGGTGGATATCACAATTTGGACTTAGACCAGTTGATTTATCGGGAGATTGTTGACCAATCTTGGGAGTTGCACAGGGATTGTTAAGTGAACGCCTCGGAAGAGGGTTTGACAAAACAAATCTAGTGAGTGTTGAAATACCTTGGGAAAGGATTTCAACCATTGATGCTACAGCTCATGGATTAAGTAATTCATAACTACAATGAAGATTTACAAACTACGCAGCGGCATTCACTATCCTAGACATGTCTACATATTGAATTCTTAACATTAACTATAATCTTTGTTTAGAGTAGTTTCTAGTTTTAAAATTAATTCAATCACGTCCAATCTAGTCTTGATAAAACCGTGATCAATAGTAAATCTGGTATTTGAAATCACAAGCCAACCCTTTTTTCCCTGAGGACGATACCCGGTCTTACCGGTTATTACTACTGTGATCCCGTACACTTGCGGGGTTGCTAACAAGTTTTTGGCGCTGTTGTCGGGGATAAACGGTGTTAGTGTTTTAAAACCAATTGAATTTGGTTTGGTCTTAGTCAAGACGATATCTTATTTTATTATTACTTATTAATTGATTTTTCTTATCATTACTAAAGAATACATTGAATACACTTGATCTGTTTGCGTTTTTTGTGTTTCAGACTTGTATGAGTAAACGTCCTTGTGACCACAACGATTCAAATTTGCTGAAAACAATCAGTCAGATTCGGTTGGAGGCTCAAGAGCGTGCATCAAACATGGTTGAAAGCAGTAGTTCGGGTGTTGGTAACAATGGAGTGGCACCATTGTGGGACTTCTTCAAACCTGTCTTAAACAACAACTACTCAGGCATAGCAAGGACACCAATAAATGCAAACACTTTTGAGTTGAAACCGTCCTTGATCACCATGGTGCAGCAACAACAATTTGGAGGTTCAGCTGTGGAGGATCCAATGGTACATCTAAACTCCTTTATGGAAATATGCGATACGGTCAAAATACATGGAGTAACTGAAGATCAGCTTAGGCTGCGACTGTTGCCCTTCTCCTTAAGGGATAAAACAAAAAGCTGGCTGCAAACCTTGCTTCCAAGAAGTATCACAACTTGGGAAGAAATGGGCCAGAAGTTTCTACAAAAATATTTCACACCAGCCAAAGTACATCAGTTGCGAAGGGAGATTAGCTCTTTCAAACAATCTGAGTTTGAGTCTTTATATGAGGCTTGAGAGAGATTTAAAGACTTACTAAGGCATTGCCCACAACATGGATATCTACCTTGGCTTCAAATTCAGATGTTTTATAGTGGACTTACACCACCCACAAGGGCCTTGGTAGATTCAGCAGCTGGAGGATCTTTGATGGGAAAATCAACCACAGATGCAACTCAACTGATTGAAGACATGGCAGCCAATGCTTATGGACATGGTACAGAAAGAAGTATAACTAAGAGAGTGGGGATTCATGAAGCTGATGAGATTAGTGTCTTGCATGCCCAAATTGCAGCAATGACCCATCGGTTGAATTTTGTGGAAGAAAAGAGTAGTGGAGCACAACTTCAGCAACATCAACAAGTGCACTCAATTGCTGAAGCAAATAAGTCATCCTATCATGGAAAAGCTTCAATCGAACAGATGAATGCAATGAACAGATTCAACGAGTATCAAGCACCAGCTGGGGGATATAATGTCCCAAAGTATTATCATCCGGGTGTGCGAAACCATGAGAATTTCTCATATGCAAATAATAGAAATGCTCAAATGCCTCCAGGATTTGTCAATCGACAGCCTTTGCAAGATAAAAAGCCATCTTTGGAGGATAAACTTGATGAAATGATGAACGTGCATTCAAGATTCTTCAAAGAGTTAACTGGAAGGGTTGATTAAAATGACACAAGAGTTTCCAAAATTGAAATCCAGGTGGGAAACATTAATGCCACTGTTAAAAATCTAGAAACACAAGTGGGGCAATTGGCACAAATAGTGTCAAACCAGTAGCGGAGCTCTTTTTCAAGTGATACTCAAGTAAATCCAAAGGAGAGCTGCAAGGCGGTTACTACTAGGAGCGACAAAGAGGTAGTAAGTCCACCAAATCCAAGTATACTACCTATTGAAGCTGAGGGAGCTGTTAGCAATGAGATGGATGTGCAAAAGTTGTCTATAGGTCAACATGAAGAATCGGCATCATCAAAAGGGAAGGTCAAGGCAAGAGTAACTCAAGAGAGCAGAATTTCTAAAACTCCACCTTTACCATTTCCTCAAAGGTTTCAGAAAAAGAAGATGGATGAACAGTTTGCTAAATTTTTGGAGATGTTTAAGAAAATCCATATAAACATTTCATTTGCTGAAGTTTTGCAACAAATGCCCAATTATGCAAAGTTTATGAAGGAGATCATGCCCAAGAAAAGGAAGCTGGAGGATTTTGAAACAGCCAAGCTCACTGAAGAATGTAGTGTAATCCTACAAAAGAAGCTCCCTCAAAAGTTGAAAGATCCAGGTAATTTCACTATACCTTGCAATATTGGGTCTGAAATTTTTGAGAAGGTACTATGTGATCTCGGAGCAAGCATAAATCTGATGCCTTTGGCGGTGTGTAAAAGGTTGGGAATGACAGAAATCAAGCCAACAACCATCACGCTTCAACTAGCTGATAGGTCTTTAACATATCCAAAAGGAGTGGTTGAGGATGTGTTGGTCAAGGTAGATAAGTTCATATTTCCGGTGGATTTTGTGGTTCTAGACATGGAAGAAGATTGTGAAATACCACTTATCCTTGGAAGACCGTTTCTAGCTACCAAGCATGCACTCATTGATGTACACAAGGGAGAATTAACTTTAAGAGTTAATGATGAGAAAGTAATCTTTAATCTTTACAAGGCAATGCAATATCCTAGTGACCTACATGAATGCAACAGGGTGGAGATCCTAAACTCTTGCATTGGCAAGGTGGTGGAGGCACTAAGCTCACAAGATGAGTTGGTGGGAAGCATCTCTCGTTCATTGACGTTTCCTAAAGTTATGACAGAAGAAGAGCAGCTTGTGGTGCTAGCTTTAGAAGCAAGCACACCAGAATTCCACAGTAAAGAGGAACAATTGCCTAAAAATCAGTCATCTGAAGTTGTTCAAAAGCCTCGTAAGGAAGTGGAGTTGAAACAGCTATCAAAGCATTTTAAATATGCATTTTTGGATGAAAACAAATCACTTCCAGTTATTATCTCCTCCTCACTTACACCTGTTCAAGAAGGAAAGTTGCTGAAGGTGTTACAAGAGCATAAATCTACATTAGGATGGACAATTGAAGATATCAAAGGGATAATTCTAGCTATTTGCATGCATAAAATCTTAATGGAGGACTCACATAAACCAACGGTGGAACATCAGTGGAGGCTCAATCCTATTATGAAAGAAGTGGTGAAGAAAGAGGTTATGAAGTGGTTAAAAGCAGGAATCATCTATGCTATATCAAATTCACCATGGGTTAGCCCTATTCACATTGTGCCTAAAAAAGGGGGAATGACTGTGATTATAAATGAAAAAGGAAATTCAATAGCTTTAAGAACAACCATAGGATGGCGTATTTGCATAAATTATCAGAAGCTGAACAAGGCAACTCGTAAAGATCATTTCCTTTTACCTTTTGTGGACCAAATGTTGGATCGTATTGCTGGATATGATTTCTACTATTTCTTGGATGGATATTCTGGATATAATCAAATAGTCATCGCACTAGAAGATCAAGAAAAGACTACTTTCACTTGTCCATTTTGCACTTATGCATTTAAGAAAATGCCATTCGGTCTATGCAATGCACCAGCAACGTTCCAACGGTGCATGATGGCAATATTTGTTGATATGATTGAAGACGTCATGGAGGTATTCATGGACGACTTCTCAGTATTTGGTGAGACATTTGAACAATTTCTCAACAATCTTAAATGAGTTCTCTCCTAGTGCAAAAAAAAGAATCTAGTCCTAAATTGGGAGAAATGTCACTTCATGGTTCAGGAAGGCATTGTGTTGGGCCATAGAGTTTATGTTAATGGCCTAGAAGTTGATAAAGCAAAAATTCAAGCCATAGAAAATTTGTCATCACCAACAACAGTGCGTGAGGTACAGAGTTTTTTGGGGCACACAGGGTTTTATCGAAGATTTATCAAGAATTTCTCTCACATAACTCGTCCTCTATGTCAATTGTTGGAAAAGGAGGCTAAATTTATCTTCACAGCTGAGTGTGTTGATGTTTTTAACACACTTAAAAAATCCTTGACAGCTGCTCCAATAATGTTAACACCAGTTTGGGGGGGAACCATTTGAAATCATGTGTGATGCTAGTATTTATGCAGTAGGAACAATTTTGGGACAAAGACGTGACAGAATGTTCAGAGCCATTTATTATGCAAGCAAAACATTAGATGATGCTCAAAGGAACTATACTGCCACTGAAAAGGAGTTGCTAGCTGTTGTTTTTACTTCTGACAAGTTCAAAATATACATTGTGGGCTCACATGTCAAAGTCTTCACTGATCATGCAGCAATCAGACAGTTATTTGCAAAGAAGGATGCTAAACCAAGATTAATAAGGTGGATTTTGCTACTGCAAGAATTTGATATTGAGGTAATAGACAAAAAGGGTACAAAAAATGTTGTGGCTAACCACTTGTCTCGCCTGTCAAATGAAGCAAATCCTGATTCAAAGGGAATAGTGGAGGTCTTCCCGGATGAGCATCTCTTGTCAGTAAATAACAACCTTCCGTGGTATGCAGATTTTGCTAACTACAAAGCTACAAGCATCACACCACCAGATCTATCTTAGAGCCGCCTAAAATGTTTCATACATGAGAGTAAGTTCTATCTTTGGGATGATCCTTTTCTTTACAGGAGGTGTGCTGACAAGGTGATTCGTCGTTGTATTCTTGAATCTGAAATTAAGAAAGTTCTTCATGATTGTCATGCTTCACCTTATAGTGGTCACTATAGCCATCAAAGAACAACTAGACGTGTCCTTGAGAGTGGGTTTCATTGGCCAAGCATGTTGAAAGATGCCTATCAGTTTGTCAAGACTTGTGAAGCATGTCAGAAGCAAGGAAACATTTCTAGGAAGAATGAAATGCCTCTTACATCAATTTTAGAAGTGGATTTATTTGATGTGTGGGGCATTGACTTTATGGGGCCATTTCCACCATCAGCTAGCAAGCAATACATCTTGTTAGCGGTTGACTGTGTCTCTAAGTGGGTGGAGGCTGTGGCCACAACTAAGAATGATGCATGAGTGGTCCTTAAGTTCCTTACAAGAAATATCTTCTCCCATTTTGGTACTCCCAGAGCCATTGTGAGTGATGAAGGAACACATTTTTGCAATAAAGTCTTCAACAACCTTCTCACTAAGTATGGCGTGAGGCACAAGGTTGCCCTACCTTATCATCCTCAAACTAACGGGCAAGTTGAAGTGTCTAAACGGGAAATCAAGTCAATATTGCAGAAAACGATTGGTACAAACCGTAAGGACTGGGCATTAAAGTTAGATGATGCATTGTGGACCTATAGAACAACATTTAAAACACCCATTGGTATGTCTCCTTATCAATTACTATATGGGAAATCTTGTCACTTGCCTTGCGAGTTAGAGCACAGAGCTTATTGGGCGATCAAGAAGTAAAATTTTGATGCGAAGGCTTGTGGTGAGAACCAGTTGTTGCAGCTCGTGGAACTTGAAGAGTTTCGCAGATAAGCATTTGAGAACAACACCATCTACAGAGAGCGCATGAAGAAATGGCATGATCAAGTCATAGAGAAGAAGGAGTTCAAACCTAGGCAGCAAGTGCTTCTTTTCAATTCAAGACTCCATTTGTTTCCGGGTAAGCTTAAATCTTGATGGCCGGGACTGTTTTTAGTCACTCAAGTCTTCTCGTATGGAGCAGTAGAGGTGCAGTGCCTGGTGGATGGCCACAAGTTTAAAGTGAATGGCCAAAGACTGAAAATTTTCTACCGTGGTCCAAAATAGATGGTGGAGACGATTCTCCTCAACGATTGAAGCAGTGTATCCTCGTCGAGCTAACGACGTTAAACTTAGCGCTGAGTGGGAGGCAACCCACTATAAGAGTTTGCATGATTATATTTTTTTGAGTTTAGTTTGTTAGATTTCAGGGAGAAATTGTGTTTATGCACTTACAATTGACTAAAAGGGGTCCATCAAACTGTAGACCGCGGTCCATGATATGCTGACCTCGGTCCACATATAGAACACACAAACTACATTCTGTAGACCGCGGTCCTCACTTCACAGACTGTGGTCCACAGAATGAACTATTTTGCTATGAAACACAAGGACCGCAATCACCAGCACATGCATTTCCACAGACCGCGGTCCACAGAACATGTTTTTGAGAATCACACACGGATCGCGATCCTTGAACACAGTGTAAAACTGTAGACCGCGGTCCACAGTTCGAATCTTGGTTTTTAAACTAAGAAAAAGCACATGGAATGCGGTCCATAAAGCACAGACCGTGGTCCATGAGTCTTTTAAAACACAGATCGCGGTTATTCTACTCGTTGAAAATTCAAGTTTGTCTGTGGCTTTTGAGATTTTTCTTCAAGATTTCGAGCATTTCATCCTTTTTCAGTTAAAATGTAAGTGTTTTTCTTTGATTTCTCATTAGTTTCTTGCATTTGTTTGAGTGTTTAGATGATTTAGGAATGTTTTGTGTTCTCTTATGCTTACATGGTGATTTTGCTCAATAACTCGTATTATTCTCTTCTTGATTCAGAATATGCAAATTATGTGATTCATTTTTGCACTAAGACTTGCTTACGTCCGTGTTCATGAGCAATTTAGGACTTTAGATGTGTTGTTTCATGAAATGAGGTGTCTTTTCATCAAATTTTTAGGTAATTCACCATCACATGCAATACAAGATTCAATGTTTCATGCGTATTGAATGACTTTGATGCTATAACGCTTAGTCCATGCACTAGAACCATATGTTGAGTCTATTTCATTTAATGGTTGATGTGTTAGTATATATGAATCTTGTTGTTTTCCTTGCTTTTAATCTCTGTGTTTGCAGGCCTCCAAGAATGAAAATGCCTGCTTCTAAAGGGAAGCAACAAACACCTCCTCCTCCTCCACCCTTTGACAGGAATAGATTTAGAACTGCAAATGCCAAACAAAGGTTCAATATCATTCGCTCCAACAGAAATTTGATTCCTAAGAGAGGAATCATGTTGATGAATGAGGAGTGTGCATTGGGCATCGATACTGTCATAGCTGCCAGAAACTGGGAAAAGTTGATTTAGGCACCCGGCAACACAGTGGTTTCCATAGTGCAAGAATTTTATGTCAACGCCCCTGATAGAGAAGGCACATCTGTTTGGGTACAAGGTAAATGGGTGTCATTCAATGCCACGGCTATTAATGAGGTCTACGGTCTTCCCGCGGACTCTCCGGACGACTACTACACTTTGCTACCGAGATTTGATCCGAATGAGGTTCTTCGGACACTATGTATTAACGGGGCATCATGGATTTGCTACAACAATAAGTCCGTCAACCTCATGAAGACTATGTTTAAGACTGAGGCAAAGGTTTGGCTCTATTTAGCTTGTGCAAATCTACTTCCCTCCTTGGCCATTAACAGAGTGACAATGGAGAGAGTAGTGTTAGTTTACTGCATCATGACGGGACTCTCTATTAATATTGGGGCGCTCATCTCTAGTTCTATCAGGTCTGATATAGATAGAACCAATGCAGGTCTGCCACACCCTACTCTGATTACAGAATTATGCAGACGGGCAGGGGTCGTATGGGACAAGACAAAGCCTTTATTGAAGATGAAGGATCATATTGCAGTAAAGATGCTCACATCCACAGCTTCCAAGATGCGTAGGGCCTCTACTGAGTCTCCTCCACCTGCTACTACTCCTACCTCAGCCCCTACACGCCCTGCGAATGCCCCTCAGTCTTCTTCAGCCATTGTTGCATCTCTATCTACTATAGAGCACACTATGATGCATTGGATGGCATACATGACCGAGTGGATGCATCGTAAGGACCCGGATATGGCTGCAGTTTTTCCTCCTCCCCCTTGTGTCGTGCCTTACATGGAGATGACTTGTTGCGTACCTCCAATACAGCCTCTTCCGCCAGTGGTCCCTGTAGATGATGATGATGATGATGATGATGATGAGGACGGTGGTGGTGATAATTTCAATGACTTTATTACGGAGGACAAAGTCTTTGGTGCAGATCTTTGAGCACCATGGTTTTCGATGCTTATTTTGCTTATCTTGTGTCTATTTTGGAAAATCACACTTTTGTATCTTTGTGGTTCCTATGTTTCTCTTTTTGTTCTGTTAATGCATTACTTCTGACTGTTAGTTCACTGGTCCAATGCTAATCTATATTTTTCCATAATTTCTAGACTAATATTTTTTCTTTTTCTTTGAATGCATGTGTGATGTATTACCTTTGCCCATGTTTACGTATCTATGTGCACTTGAGGACATGGCACAATATAAGTTTGGGGGTGCGCACTGAAGAAATTCTTCTTCAAGTTCATTTCAGGTCAAGTTCATGTCAGGTTTATTTTTTTTAAGATTTATTTTTTTATTTTTTTATTTACATATTTTTGTGTGCATTAATACTTCTAAACTGCATATATTTTTGGCATATCACATGCATAGCTATTTAAGTTCTCTCATGACACTTAGACACTGGGATTGTTTATTTAGTGATAATACATAAGCACATTAGTTAGGACATGAGCATATAGAGCATATAGATGTCACTTAGGCTAGAGTCATGCCATATTTTTGAAAATTTTCACTGAGTAACCTATGAAATTGAAAATTCGTCTAGTATGATGAGACAAAGAATTAGGGTACTTTCAAACAGTCTGTGTGCTTGGTTTGTCTGAAATTTGACCTTAACAGATCTCTGTAGTCTTAAGTAGATTGAGACTCCGAAACTAGAAAAAGTGAGGAGTAGAAACCAAACCACAAGTGGAAAGAATTTTCCACAGACTCTTGAAATAATTAAATCTGTCTTGAACACTGCTTAGGAATAACTATAGGAGGGACATGAAGTATTTCATCATTGTTTGAGTCATAGCCTAAAGGCCGGTCCTAACACTTATAATCCTTTGTAACCAATTTTGAGCCTTATAACATGTTTTCTTGTTATGAACCTAAACATTATATGTATAAACACTCAATCCTTTGATGAATATCTCAGTTAGACCTATTTGTGTCCACTCATGGTTTTAATAATGCCTATTCTGATTATGTGAAAGAAGGAAGGGATGCTAACATTGAAATACATAAGTTTTCAGCTTTTATTTTCCTTTAATTCAAAAAAAAAGTTATATTTATTTTCTTTAGTATTTCAGTGTTGTCAATGATAGCTGCACTTTCTACTTTTGTATGAGTGCACATGATGAAATAAGTTTGGGGGAGCTATGAAGACAAGGTTGTGAGCATGAACAAAGAAAAACAAAGGATTGAACAGAAATGGTCAAGTTATATAAAGAAAATCAAGCAAACTAGGTTATTATTATTGATATGAGTATACAACTGAGTCAGATTTAAATTTCTATTACACTTGTACCTTGAGCCAGACCACGTTACAACCTAAAAGAAATACCACTGATCTTTACTATAGTTTGACTTAAGTAGAAGATAGATAAATGAGAGAATTGAGAGGGTTTGTGTACTTAGGTATTAGGAAATGATTTCTGTGAGTAGGATGGTACCTGCAAATCACTTACAAAGTCTAGGAGGATTGAGATACTAACAGATGAAATGGTGAAGTTGAGAAAGAATAGAGGATGAACTGAAAATCTTGACAAACTGAATGGCCCTAAGGAAGTGTTGACGAGTCATAAGCTATTGGAATGGAAAATTGAGGTTACAATGATGAGTAAAAAAAAAATTTAAATTCTATATGGCATGACATGTTAATTTTAGATTAGAATCATTGTTTGGGGACGAACAATAGTCTAAGTTTGGGGTTATTTGTTAGTTGCATAGCAAACTAACATTAGAGTAGGCAAAATGTTGCATTTTATAAGAAATAAGAGAAAATAGAAGTAAAGAATTGCATAATTAGCAATAGTCACATGTAGTTAGAGATTTACATTGTTTAATAACTTTTAAGCCTTGTTTTCTATAGTTTTGATATTCTTTTATGAGAAAATGATGTCTGGGAAAGGAATTGAGTGTTTTGCAGGACACAGGTTGAAGCACACAGGAAGAATGCATCAGAAGAAGGCAAATAAGATATGGAATCAAGAGAAAATATCAGTAGACCGTGGTCCAAGAACTGAAGACCGCAATAACAACAGAAGAATAGAACCAGCAGATAAAGCACTGGTGACCACGGTCCATAAACGGGTGACTGCGATCACCAGAATGTGATTTGCATAGAAATAGCACAGACCGCGGTGGACAGAACATGGAGAATTCTTGGGTTTTGACATAAAAGTCATTGACCGCGATCACTAGATTGTCTAGCGAAATTTTCATATTTTTTAGGTTTTTTAGTGCGGGACTATAAATAGAAAAGGGTAATTAGAGTCGAGGGGACGACAGATGGAAGAAAAATCACTGTGACGGTTGTTAGGGCATGAAAAACTAGATTTTTATTGAGAACTAAAGATTGTTTAAGAGATTTGAATATGTATTACTTCTTTGAATTTAATTTAATGATTTCCTTTGAATTCATGTCTAGCTAATCAGTTTTATTGTCTGCGATGTGATGTTCAATGCATAGTTTGTAATATCTAATTGTCTTTACTGAGTTATAGATTATATTCCTTATTGTGTAGACTTAAAGCCTTATGTCTACTAGCCATAGATATATTGAACTTAATACTTTGGTCTATCTCAGGAGAGAAGCCTAAAGGGTGGATATCACAATTTGGACTTAGACCGGTTGATTTATCGAGAGATCATTGACCAATCTAGGGAGTTGCACAGGGATTGTTGGATAGAACACATAGATTGTTAAGTGAACGCCTCGAAAGAGGGTTTGACAAAACAAATCTAGTGAGTGTTGAAATACCTTAGAAAAGGATTTCAACCATTGATGCTACAGCTCATGGATTAAGTAATTCATAACTACAACGAAGATTTACAAACTACGCAGCGGCATTCACTATCCTAGACATGTCTATATATTGAATTCTTAACATTAACTATTATCTTTGTTTAGAGCAGTTTCTAGTTTTAAAATTAATTCAATCACATCCAATCTAGTCTTGATAAAATCGTGATCAATAGTAAATCTGGTATTTGAAATCACAATCCAACCCTTTTTCCCTGAGGACAATACCCGGTCTTACTGGTTATCACTATTGCGATCCCGTACACTTGCGGGGTTCCTAACAGTGGCCTTTGTAGTAGACTTTCCCAATAATGAGCCACCTACTGCTAAATCTACCAAGGCTCGAGTAGTTGGTGTTAAACCACTGTAGAACATTTGAATCTAAAGCCATGGGAGATAGCCATGTTGAGGACATCTTCTTAATAAATCTTTGAACCTATCCCAAGCTTCATAGAAGGATTTAAAGTCAGATTGCTTGAAGGAACTAATTTCACCCCTAAGTTGGTGAACCTTTGCTGAAGTGAAGTACTTTTGTAAAAACTTTTGACCAATATCCTCCCAAGTAGTAATGTTTCCTAATAGAAGAGTATGTAGCCATGTCCTAGCTTTATCCCTCAAAGAAAAAGGGAAAAGCTTCAATCTTAGTTGATCTTCAATCACACCATTCATCTTGATAGTATCACAAATTTCCATGATTGAATTCATGTGTGCCATTGAATCTTCAGTTGCTAAACCCCCAAACTGTTGTTGTTGTAACATTGTAATCAGAAAGGGCTTCAACTCAAAGTTGTTTGCATTAATTAGAGTGCAAGCAATTCCAGAGTAATTATTATTTAGCACGGGCTTGAAATAGTCCTAGAGTGGTGCTTCTCCATCAGTGCCAATTGCAGATCTACTACTCTTAGCCATATCAGATCTATGGCTTTGAGCTTCTAATTGAATTTGTTTGATTGTCTTAGACAGATCTAGATCGTTTAACCCAAGAGAATTTTTGTTCATCCAAAACCTGAAATACCACAAGCAAACCAAAAAGATTGTAGCCAGCCAACAGATTAAACAAAAAATAAAATAAAATGACTAAACTAAAATAAAGTAAAATAAATAAAATAATTAAATAAACTAACAAACAGAATAAACTAAAATAAATAAATGTCTTAATTAAACTTTAAGTAATTTCAATTGGTTCTAAGATTATTAATACCGTTCTCTGGCAACAGCGCCAAAAACTTGTTGGCAATCTCGTAAGTGTACGAGATCGCAATAGTAATAACCGTAGAGACTAAGTATCGTCCTCGAGGAATGGATACTAGTTACTTATCTTAAATCCCAATCTAGTATTAGCATTCACTTTATTAAGGCTCTTAAATGAGTTTGGTTTGTTTAAATCCTAATTTGAATTGAAATCAATTGAAAGCAATGAAATTCTATTCTGAAACTCTCGAGGCATCTTAAAACCTATTAGTTTTGTTCCGTAATACCCTCTCCCGAGGTGCACAGTTAACAATTTAATGCTTTCCAAATAGTAATCACATGCAACCTCCTTAACAATCGACAACCTCCCAGTAAATCAATTGATCTAGGTCTATATTGTGATAGTCCAACCATTAAACCTCTCTCCTAAGTTAGTTTAATAGTTTGAGATCATATTATTCATGGCCAGTAAACATTAAGCATTAAACACCCAGAATATAAAAAAAAAAACATCAAAATCAATTAATTAGAATATTGAATCTCAAGAGGCTACAATAGAAATTTACATCCTAGAATTTAAATTGACTAGCCTGACATGGTATTTAGTTCAAACATCAAAGAATAAAGAATATAAAGCATCATACTCAAGTTTTGATCTTCAATCTTCAATTCTTTGTTGTTCTCGCTTTTCGTCTGCTCTCAGCCGTCAAAGTCAACTATTCTTCATTGTTCAGAACCTTTTAAATCCTAATACCTTATTCTACATATATTAAACAACTTAAAAATCCTAAAAATAGAAAAATATAACTTAATCTCATTACTGCGGTCAATGACCGCGGTAATCCTCGGCCCATGTCAAAAACATAATTCTTGGATTCTCTTTACCGCGGTCAGTGTGCTCGGTCAATGTTCCATTCCAAAATTTCCCATTTGGTTACCGCGATCACTGTACTGATTACCACAACAACCGGTGTGACATGATTTTCTTTGGTTTTCTGGCTTTTCTCCAATTACCTTGGTCATCTGTTCCTATACTACGGTCGTTGGTTGCTCTTTCATGTTTTCAGCCTTTCTTTGCTTCTTTGTGTTGTAATCATCTCTCTACTTCATTCTTGTCCTGCACAAATACTAAAAACCTTCCTCAAACATCATTTTCTCATAGAAATGCCATAAACAACACTTAACAATGCTCAAATGCAATAAAAATGCAATTCATATCATAAATGCTTATGCAACTAATTATGCACAAATATACATGATTTCTTACTAAACTTCTATAAAATATATATAAATTACCCACAATAATGTTAATTTCTTATACAACTAACAATAGGCTTCGGCCAACTAATAATAGTCCTGACTGTAGCCGAATCAACAAAAATACCATCAGCTCCTACCACATGGCCTAAAAATCGAGCATTTGTCAACCAGAACTCGCACTTGCTAAACTTAGCTTACAAGCGGTGATCTCGAAGAGTCTGCAGTGCGATTTTCAAATGCTCGGCATGTTCCGCCCTAGTCTTCGAGTATATAAAGATGTCGTCAATAAAGATAATGATAAATCAGTCGAGATCAAGACGAAACACTCTCTGCATCAGGTCCATGAACATCGAAGGGGCATTTGTCATGCCAAATAGCATGACTAGGAACTCATTGTACCCATAACGAGTGCAAAAGGTCGTCTTTGGTACATCCTCTTCCCTGATCGTCAGCTGATGGTACCCAGATCTTATATCTATCTTTGAAAATACAGTAACACATCTAAGCTGGTCAAACAAATGATCAATGCAAGGGAGAAGGTGTTTGTTCGTTATTGTCACCTTTTTCAACTGTTGATAGTTGATACATAAACAGTGGCTCCCATCTTTCTTCCTCACAAACAGTATCGGTGTAATAACTCATATCGATCTGACACTAAAGCGATGCCTGGGCTAAATGAGCAATTGTGAGGCTTACTAGTGTCGAGCGCTTTTGGGAGACTCAGGTTTGAATCTTGCCAAGAACAAAACCCTACACCCAATCAGTGGTGGCTAAGGTGGGGATAATATTGGTACGTAATGGGCATAGGTTGTTACAAATGGTATCAGTCCCCCCTTAGTCATGCCTAGCATGGGGGTTTTGTTCTTGGGGAGATGCTAACCAGCCATCTTCCAAAATGCGTCAGCACTAGTGACCACCTATATATGCACTCATAACCTAATCTCAACTCTGAGGTCCAGCCAATGTGGGATTATTCATCCAACCCCCTTAGAGCCATCTCATCCTCGATATGCACACTCGTTATGCCTAGAGCTTGCTCTGATACCATTTTGTACACACTGGGTCCCAATACGTGATGATATTGTCCCCCCTTAGCCACGCCTAGCGTGGGGGTTTTGTTCTCGGAGACGCTAACCAGCCATCTCCCAAAACATGTCAGCACTAATAACCACCTGTGTATGCACTTATAGCCAAGTCTCAACTCTCAGGTCCAGCTGATGTGGGACTATCCATCACAAAGGTGTGAATCCTATGGACAAAACTACTTCAAGGGGGTGAATTATAATATCCCACATCGGTCTAACTCCAGAATGATGTTTGGGCTAAATGTGTATTCGAGAGTGTCTCATTGTGCCGACGCATTTTGGGGGGCTCAAGTTCGAGTCTTGCCAAGGACAAAACCCTGCACCCAATCAGTGGTGACTAAGGTGGGGACAATACCATCATGATAGGCCCGAGGTGTTACAAATGGTATCAGAGCCGCTCTAAGTGTGACGGAGGTGTGAGTCCTGAAGATAGGACTGCTCCAAGGGGGGTGGATTGTAATATTTCACATCGATGCAACACTAAAGCGATGTCAGGGCTAAATGAGCGATTATGAGCCTTACTTGTGCCGAACACTTTTAGGAGACTCATGTTCGAATCTCACCAAAGAAAAAACCCTACACCCAGTGAGTGGTGGCTAAGGTGGAGACAATATCGGTATGTAATGGGCCTGGGTTATTACAAATGGTATCAAAGTCGCTCTGTGTGTATCGGATGTGTGAATCTTGAGGACGGGATTACTCCCAAAGGGGATGGATTGTAATATCCCACATCGGTATGACTACAAGGAGATTCTTGGGCTAAATGAGTAATTGCTAGCCTTACTAGTGTCGAACACTTTTGGAAGACTCAGGTTTGAGTCTTGCCAAGAACAAAACCCTACACCCAATCAGTGGTAGCTAAGGTGGGGACAATATTGGTACGTAGTGGGCGCAAGTTGTTACAAATGGTATCAGAGCTATTTTGTGTATACCAAAGGTGTAAATCTCAAGGATGAGATTACTCCCAAGGGAGGTGGACTTTAATATCCCACATCGATCCAACTCCAGGGGGGATTCCTGGGCTAAATGAGCAATTGTGAGCCTTATTAGTGTCAAGCGCTTTTAGGAGACTCAAGTTCGAGTCTTGCCAAGAACAAAACCCTACCCCTAGTCAGTGGTGGCTAAGGTGGAAACAATATCGGTATGTAGTGGGCTCGGGTTGTTATAAATGGTATCAAAGCCACTCTAGGTGTGACAAAGGTGTGAGTCCTAACCAAAGGACTACTCCAAGGGGGGTGGATTGTAATATCTCACATTGGTCCAACACTAAAGCGATATCTGGGTTAAATGAGCCTTACTAGTGTGGAACACTTTTGGGAGACTCAGGTTGGAGTCTTGCCAAGAATAAAACTCTATACCCAGTCAATGGTAGCTAAGGTCAGGACAATATCGGTATGTAGTTGGCATGGGTTGTTACAACCAGAGCACCCCAAGGTGACACACTAGGGGTAATAAAACCCTTACTCAATAATTCTTCTAACTGGACCTTCAACTCTTGCAATTTCTTAGGTGTCATTCAATAAGGAGGGATTGAAATAGGTTGTGTCCCTGGAATAATCTCAATAATGAAATCAATTTCCCCTTAGGAGGCAAGCTGGGTAAATTCTCAGAAACACATCAAGAAAATTTTTCACAATAGGAATCTCATCAACACTCGCCCATGAAGGTCCCTCATCTAAGGTGGTTAGACCAACTAGAGTATTAATCTCATATTGAATCGCCATTCTACCTTAGGTTCTCAATTTATCATAGGCACTACCCTGAAAGTGAATAACAATTTCCCCTAGTATCTGAAATACTACCCTCTTGGGAAAATAGTCAACATGCGCATGGTCAGCGGCTAACCAATCTATCCCGAGTATAGCGTCAAACTCTAAGAGCTCCAACACTCGAAGGTCGATAATGGTCTCAAAGTCCCCCTAGTATCTGAAATACCATCTTCTTGGCAAAATAGTCGACATGCGCATGATAAGCGATTAACCAATCCATCCCAAGTATAGGGTCAAACTCTAGGAACTCTAACACCCGAAGGTTGATAATGGTCTCAAAGTCCCCCAACCTCAACACGCAACCCTCACAAATCAGATTAGGTTAAATGTGTTCCCCGGTTACAGTACTCAACATGAACCAGGTGGGTACTCTAAGAGGTTTAAGTCTCAATCTATCTACGACATGTCCAAAGATAAATGATAGAATAGAACTAGCATCAACCAACACATATAAAGTAGAATCTAAAATAGAAATAGTATCTTCTACCAAAGTTGTAGTAGCTTCTAGATTGACTAGGTAACTGGCTGTGCTCTCCGCTGAGTGATAGTAGTGGTGGGTACATTGAAAGCTAAAACAACCATAGGGCAGTCATATAGTTTGTGGCTTGGCTAACCACATTGAAAACATATAATTTGATGTCCCTATTCAGTCTGATAAGTCTGGCTTTGGCCATAACTTCTGTAGCCTGAATCTTAGCCTCTACCTCGACCTCTACCTCGTGCCCCATAATGAATCAGTGGTTGTCCCACTGGCTGATGCATTTGATTGGGGTGGTGCCAATCGAAACTATATGAAATAGCTAACTTTGCTCCTCGCTAGACTGTCCCCCAAATGTTTTCTCTTCCTCGGGTATCTACCTACTCTGGGTCCACCACAATTACCACCCTACGTCAATGACTGGGGCTGTAACTACGGCTACGTCTGTAAGGTGGCACCTTGTACTATCTGGAGCATTAGGCGCTCATCTCTAGCATCTATCTCAAACTACAGCGCCTGCCTGTGAATGGTCTCAAGGGTGGCCTCACCAGAAGTCAATGTCACTTGCTTGATATTGGCCCTTAGCCCTCGACGAAAGAATCCTGCTCTCTCCCTTAGGTTACCCACTTACTCGAGCTCATAAACCTCCAGTCGAAGAAATCTGTGGGTATATTCCCTCACTAACATGTCCTCCTATCGCAGGGTCAAAAACTCAACCTTCTTATGTTCCCTCACTGTCTCAGGAACATAAGTACTCAAAAATAATTCTCAAAAAATGGGCCCACGAAGTAATCTAGCCCTCAATAGTCCAGGTGGCCTTCCACGAAATTGTGGCTTCATCCTCAAGTATATGCGCAACAAAAAGTATCTCGTTCTCCTCAGACAACTTTAACGTCTTTACGTTTTTTGCAATATTGAGAAGTCAATTCTTTGCCGCGTCTAAACTCAGACCCCCATAGAACTCCTTGGGTCCCAGATCCAAAAACATCTTCAAGAAGCAATCATGAGTAGCCTCATCTCCCTGTTACACCAGGGCTGCCTCTACGCGGTCTACAACGCTCTCATTTGCTCCAATCTCAGGTACAACTGGTGCAGGGGGTGCTACTGTCTCAGCCCTTGGTCTCTCAATCCCAATCCTATCTAATCTCTCTCTCAATATGGTTGTCTAGGCCTGAGTAGCCTTAGTAGACGCCCTAATCATAGCCTGTAAGGGCATGTTACCCAAGTTTTGAATATTGTTATGTAATAGTTTCTTTTTTAAGATTAAGTAATGTACTCCACTTTATTAAATTAATAAAGTTTATAAATTTTTTTATCTTTTGTATTATTGCCTTATTTGATTTAATTCCTAAATTGAGTTAAGTACTCCTAAATTCCATTAAGGCATGAGATAATTAAAATAGAAAGTCAAGTTTTATATTTATAAAGTGACATCGGCCCGGCCCACCTTGTGTTTAAGTCCAATTGAAAGTTTCGTGGTTAGGGTGTTACAAATCTAACTTTATGGTCTTGGCTCAATCAAAGGATTGACTCGATCAACTATGGTCTATTTATGAATTTGGTTAATTTTGGTCAGTATAGTCAACTCTAACTAAACCTAACACTCGCTAACCTATCTAACTGACCAGGTCAATGTGATCAACAAGATCAATCAGTGTAATTAAAGCCTTTAACATTAAACTGAAATATCAACACCCTACATCGTCAACACGTAACCCACTTTTGGTATTCAATTACCAACCATTTCACAAATTTGACAATCCAATATAGTAAATATGAAAATCTTAATTATTTCCTATATTATGTATTTTTCTCAGTAAGTATTTCATAATGTTATACAACATTGTGTGTGTGTGTGTAGAGCATTATATAACATTTTTCCTATTATTTAATATTATATAATTTTATATACATTTTTTATTCATTAATCCTCAAATTGCATAAATGCAAATTTAATATATCAATTGACCACCAAAAATCTTAATTTTAGTGTCACTGAATTTAAAATTTCATTCTAGACATTTTAATGCCCGCCAACTAAAATTTTAGTGTTAATAGGTATATCTCTTATGTGTTGACTTTCAATTACCATATAAATTCTTAGGGGCTACATAGATACTAATAAGTTATATATTAATGTTTTACTTGTCAATCTGAATACAATGATATAAATATATATATAGTTTTACTCTTAGAAAAAGCACATCCTTGTTTTGGGTCACACACTAAACTATTACCTTTATTGAAAAATATACTAAAAAAATTAAAATTCATAACTTTCATAGCTATTTTGAATTGAAAAGAGATAAAATGAACTTACCCAAAATGACGAATTTTCACAATGCAAATAAATTTCTTTCCTTTTTTTCATCCTTTTCTTTCTCTTTTCTTCCTTCTTTTTTATCTTCGTTTTTCTTTCTTTTCTCTCTCACTTTTTCGTTGCATTTCCCTCTTTCTTTTCTCTCTCACTTTCCCGGATGAGTTGATTTGGGCAAGAACGAGATGAATGAGAGATGAGAAAGTCCCATATTTATAGTCCTTTAACCGGGGGTGGGCCCACCATAAAATAAGATAATCTTTTTTCTTATCTCATCCATTTCACCTCAACCATATTATCCTTTTATTTCACCTCAACCATATTTTATTTATTTATTTATTTTTCAACCTAATTATATATATATATATATATATATATATGCAAGAACTAATTCATTGCATTAACTTATTTCATTTTTTTCTAACTAAGCTCCCACTGTGAATATTAATTATTATTTATTTAATTTCTATTTAATCCACTCAGTAATTAATGTAATTGTCGTAAAAACATGTATTTTCATTTATAATTTATTAATTCATATTTAAAAATATATGTTGAACATGTTAACTTAATGTTCAAAAATATGGGTCGTTACAATACAACCTATCATTTTTACAATATGATATCCAAGTAAAATATCAGTATATATTAGTCATATAGTATACGAATAATTAATGTATACAATGTAACTACTGAGGTTTTATATGCATCAGCCAAAATATATTATTTTTTTGAAAACGAAGTTTGATAAAACTAAGTTCTTGTTGTGACAATTTGGAGGATGTAATAATGAAGTATATGTTGTTCATAAGTATGTAATAAAATACACAATCAATGAAGGAAGAACATGCACATGCAATAGGTTTCAATTGACTGACAGGTGTTATTGTATACATATAATGTCAATATACAATATGTATATTATCAAATAAATTGTTCCATAGAAAAAAAAAAAGAATGTCTAACAAGAAAAAAAAAAAAAAAAAAAAAAAGAGACATCAATATTACACAGTGAACTAAAAAGTATACAAAAATATAAAAATAATAACAAACAAAAATCACCAATGACATTTACAATAACATCCTATATCAGTTTTTATAAAATTTTTTCTGTAACTTATTTCTTGTTCTCTGTAACTCTCATCTTATTCAGTTGGATAACATAAGATGGAGATACATCATAATTGGGAAGCTTCATTTTGATAGGATATTGCACAATCTTATCTTTGCAGTTCAATTTCTTCAACCTTTTGCAAAACATCTTTGCTTCATTGTCCCATTTTGAAAGGGTTCTTCACGATTGAATGATCTTCTTTGTCGTTGCAATTGCAAAAATGATGAACCCTTATGCTTTTCACTGCACATATACGATTTTTTTTATCTACAGCATAAAATGGAAACACTCAATTGTAAATGCAGAAATGGAAATAAAGACATGTATTAGAGTAATATACATATACGATTTTTTCTATCTACAGTTTAAAATGGAAACACTCAATTGTAAATGCAGAAATGGAAATGAAGACATGTATTAGAGTAATATACGATTTTCTATATATATATATGTACATATGTATGTATGTATTTATGTTCTAGTAAAATTAAAATAATTAAAAAAATATGAAATTACAAAAAGTTATAAAAAAAGGAAAAATATTATTGATAATATTTTGTTAAATCTGACCATTTTTGTAATTTCTTCAAAAATGTGATTATATAAATAAAAAGGAGCTTTTAATGTAATTGGATTTATTAAAGGAAAAAGCATATTTCTATAGGATATGAAATAATTACATAAATATCGGTACTGTGTTCTTATACATATTTCAGAAACTTAATATCAAAAATATCATAAATCATTGATTAGCAACTATTAGTATAATATTAATATACAGTCGGTATGACAGTAATGTAATATTTAACTTATAAATAATGATATAATATTGGTATACAGTTGATATAATATTTATATTATATATTATATTATAAAAATCATTGATTAACAACTATTACTATACCAAAAGTTGGTATACAATTGGTATAACATTTAACTTATAAACAATAATATAATATTGATATACAATTAGTATAACATCGGTATAAAGTGTTGTAAAAACTATTGATTAACAACTACTAATATATTAAAAATTGATATACAATCGATATAACATAACATTGATATACTTTTAATATTGTACATTGGTATAACATTGATATCATGAAATTAGAAAACTGAAGAGCAAAAAGTGAGCTACTTCCAAGGTCATGGCATCCCATTGCACCTTATTCGCTGTCTCTTCTTCCTCTTCTTCTTCGCTGTCTCTTCTTCTTCATTCTTCACTTCTTCATTGCTCACCAGTTGTGGCGTTACTGCTGCAATCTTTGTATATAAATAATCATTGCAGCTATTTTCTTCGTTCTTCGTCGTTCTCTGTCGCTGCTTCTGCTCCTTGCCGCTGCCTCTTCTGCTTTGCTACTTCTCCTTCTTTGTGGCTACTTCATCGTTGTTCATTGCTGCTTACCACTATTTTTGCTTTTGCTTTTGCTTTTGCTTCTCATTCTTGTCACAACTACACCTCGTGTTTTTCACCACCATCACTATTTTAGTTCAAATCTAATCTTTGTTCACCTTTGTTGCTAGTTGGTGCCCTTGCGGCTACACCTACGTCTATCTATTTATGTTGCTATTTTTCACCCCTGTATGCACGTTTGCTGAAATCGCTGATTGGTGTGAAATCTCTTCTCACCTGTTCTACTGTCATTGTTGATCTTCATGAATAGTTGATGACAGTGATTAATATGTGCAATTGTGAGATTTGATTCACAGACGCTTGCATTGCCTCTTTTGAATCTGCAAGCATTCCAACAATGGCAACATCAATAAAAAGTGGGGCGAGTAGCAGTCAGCGGCGACGGCAATGATGACGGCGAGCCTCTGGCAGCAGTAGCAGAGAGCAAACAAAGTTTTTTACCAGCGGTGTCGTTGCAGTTGTAGTGTTGCTGCCATTGTCTGTTGTTTGCTCACGCTCACCCGATCGCCGTGTTGCCAGTGCTAGTCCATCGAAGCTTTGTTGCTTCTGTTGGAGAAATCTCATCAATGGAGAGAGATATTGCAACAAAGAAGAAGA
This sequence comes from Tinospora cordifolia, assembly GCA_030144865.1. NCBI lineage: Eukaryota > Viridiplantae > Streptophyta > Magnoliopsida > Ranunculales > Menispermaceae > Tinospora > Tinospora cordifolia. The sequence continues at coordinate 38,170 of JAJIYU010000293.1, forward strand.
AGAAATGCAAGAACAGAAAACCTAGAATCAAATTCGCTCTCACAAAGAAAAAGAAACAAAAATATCCCGTATATTTCATAATAGTTTAAGTTTTACGTTATAACTAAAACTTTATTTAAAAAAAATGGGGATATATTATTGTCAATAAGTTTTCTTCTAAAATTTTTTGTAATTTTCTCTTTATTAAAATTTTGAATATTTTATAGGAAAAAATACATTTCTGTGCAGAAAATAAAAATAATTACTAAAATGTCATTACCTTCATTTATACAAAAAAATGTGAAACTTAATAGCAAAAATACCAAAAATTATTGATTAACAACTATTAGTAAACTGTTGGTATACATTTATATATGTTTAACTTAAAAATAAAAGTATAACATTAGTATACAATCGGTATAATATTAATATAATATTTAACTTATAAATAATAATATAACTTTAGTATATTATTACTATATACTAATATAATATTTAGCTTAGTATATGGTATACACAGTTGGTATACAGTGCTGAAAAATTTGCTATACAGCTGGTATACAGTGCAAAAAAAAACTAGTATACAATGCTAAAAAAATTAGTATACAGTTAGTATACTGAAAAAATTGATTCACAATTCATATACACTTGGTATACAGTTGAAAAAACTGGTATACAATTAGTACACAATGCGTATACCAAAACTCTCATTGTTCATCTTCTTCGTTTCTATTATTTCTTCTTCGTTTCTATTATTTCTATAGTGCAAAAACCCTCTTTGTTCATGTTCTTCTTCGAATCTCCTTTTGTTCTTGAGATCTTCTCTTTAAATCCCCAGTGATCCGTTCACCGCTGATCTGTTGCTCATGCTCACGTTCGCCAGACTACTATCGTTACTATTTCTTTCTCACGCTCCTACTGTTTTCTGTTTCTGCTGCTGTTGTTTTTTTTTTTTACTATTCCTAATCTTTGTTGTTGTCGGTTGCTTGCCATCGCAACTATTCGCCGCCTTCTAGTCTCAACCAACGGCCACTTTGTTCTATTGGTATCTCACCCCATTTGCTACAACAACCGTCCCGTCTTCTCCTTCCCTGACTCCGCCAAGCTATCTGTCGTCTAATTGCTCTGATATTTTGCCCTTCGCCAAGCTGAGCAAAAGTGGTATCTGCTCTGTTTGTCAGCCATCTAGCTACTGTTGTTCAGCATTTTTCATCTATTGTTCGCTAGTCATTTTCTTATGTTCGCCCAAGTTCTTGCTGCCCTTTCTCGCGGCTACTGTTTGCCCTAGCTGCTCGCTCTTATTTTTCTTATGTTGCTATCGACAATGACAACGAAGGAAGAATCAATTTGGGTTCAAATGCTTGAGCTAGGTTTGATGATCTAAGCGAGTACAATAGCGGTGGCAACAATAGCAGCAGCGACCCACAATGGCAGCAACAACTGTTATCGTGAAAATGAGAAGAAGAAGAAGAACGAGAAGTTGCAAAGAGCGATGCAATGTCTATATACCAATTTTATATATTCTGGTATTTTTTATAATAATTAACGATATATGACATACACGTAATTAAATAAGAAACACGCAAATAATTATATTATTAAGTTAAAATTTCTGACAATTTATGTAATTTCCTTTTTTATTTACGTTTAAGGGCCTAACCCAACCTTGATTGGTTGGGTCGGGGCCCCCCATATCACGGGAGATGGAGTGGCGTCAGATGACCTGGTCAAATCGAGTGAGTTTGGGCTTCACCATCGAACCTGACCCAACCGGATATCACTCCTAATTTTGGCCATTGTACAACGTGAATTTAGGCAACGAAATTTACGTCCAAGGAAAAAGGATGAAAGAAAATTGAGTATAAGATTGACAATCACTAGGCCATGGCAGACGGCTGATGCTCGGTAGTGTTTTTCTAATCCACATCACTGCTGAGCTTATCTAGCTTGACCTTCTCCGAGTCTGTGCATAGGTCCTCCAACACTTAGGTGTTGTTGCTGCGTTACGCAGTTTGTTTGGAAATGTGACCCTTTGGATTGAGACCTTTTCGTTTAAACAAAAAGTGTCTGCAGCAAAATCGCTCATGTATATAAATACATGGAGACTACATCTTCTTTACCCACAATCATGTTTTGCTGCTCCATAAGGAAGGCATAGAAGAAAAGAGATTAGTTAAAAGAAACAATAAAACTTCTTGAAATTCTTTCTCCTCAGTCATTCAAGTTTGGGATAAAAGTTCCTTTCTATTTTCTAAATAGCCACTTCTAGCAAGCTGTCATAGACGCCCCCAGAAATACAGTTCTCGGAATTGGATGCAAAACTGGGATAGTTTGTAATTATAGGGATACTTCATCTTGATGTTTTCTTTCTTTTTCACTGGATAGATATCTACCGAAAAACAACCGCCTGTTCATGTTCAAAATCTAGGAGATGAGGACTTAGTTAATTAGTGTGGCAATTTGGAGTTGGGTAATTGGACAATGTGCGTTCACTGCCGAGCATTTACTATGTATTGTTCTTTCTTTTCCTTCTTTGTACCCATTTATCATCCTTTTTTGTCTCCTGCTTAAGTGAACCACAAGCTATCAGTCATCACCATTTTTAATGCTTTTTCATCAACTGAATCTAATCAGTGCCTTCCCTCGTGATTTTATTTGGAGAGCTCACGTTAATTCTAAAAGCTAATTTATTTTAGGATGGGCAATTGCCCGAGAGAAGTTCAATTGTGCAGGTGTTCTTCAGCAACGGTTCAAATTTGTGAACTTTGTCACCTAGTTGTGCGTGTTTTGTGTGGAAGTAACAGAGAATCGTGACAACATTTATGCTTAGATTGTGATTTCGCTTAGGTGTGGTGGAAATGCACCGATGAGCTTCAGCGGGCGTATTATCCGCATTATCTTTCTCGTCTTTTTTTTTTTCTGATAATAATGATTGTCCTAGGCACTTACGGGATTGCTAGAGAGGAATAGAACTTTTGAGGCGAATATGGTTTACCTATGAGGGAGAGCTTTGGGTTAATCTTTTCTGTTCAGCCTCTCTTTAGGTTATTTACATTGTCCAGGTTATTTACATTGTCCGTGGGGTAAACTTGGGAGTGTGCCGAGGAGATGAGCGTCCATTTTGTATGGCTCCTAGAGGGGTTGTTTAGACCCAATTTTTGGTTGCTATTATTTTCGTACAGATTATTCCACTATTATATTTATATTGATAATTCTTTTATTTCTCATTAAAAAAAATTAAATCTGAAGTGTCAAACACATATGTCATACTCTTGTCACATAAAAAAATTGTTAGAAAAGGGCACATTGGCCTGAGGTAGTTTATGTTGAAATCCAAGAATAGTTAACAGATGAGAAAACAATCCCTATGCTTGAAGAACGGAGGCAAAAACCAATAGACTATGCAACTAATACTTCATAAGCTATGATGCTATTTGATAACTCTACTGCTTCTATTTTAACCTTTAATCACACTAGATGTTAAATTTCCCCTAAAATAAATCCTTTTCTGGCTCATTCTTGTAAAAGTTATAACTCTTTCAATTTGAGGTTAAAAAAATTCTTACCCTCCAATTTTGGAGTTTCCAATTATAATTCTCAAAAACCACCTACAACTTATATCAATAGTCATTATAGCATCAAAAAGAAACTTAAAAAATAAAATAAAATTATGGCTCCACATCGTTAGGGAATTTCAACAAGTTCGAGGCAATGTATCTTGGAACTTATGATTTGAATTTTATTTAAAAAGTCTGGTATAGTGCAACAAAGACAAAGTAACACAACTTAAAACCTTGATACTTTGCAACGTCAATTACGTATTGCCTCAAGGCAGCTCCTCCCCCAATGAAAAAAGTGAGAGCCCCGCTCATCCATAAACTTAAAGAGAATATGAGATGCAAAATTCAGGACAAATGCAAACTGGCATGAGGATCAAGTGCCTCACCAAGTAATAATTGGAGTCAAAAATTCTTAGGGGCCAACTGGAACAAACGTTAGATCATCCAACACGATACTGCAAGATCTTACTTGAACAAAGCCCCCTGCAACAAATATGTACAAATAACCAAGTCAAAGATCAAAACCAAGTTGGTTAGATGGTAAAGGTCCAAGAAGAATTAAAACACCACTTTCATGAAGAAAGTACACCAATATACATAGTACAAGCTCAACATTTCCAGGTGCAGAAAGCACCCCAGCATCATCATCAGATGAAAGTGGATTGATGTGCTTTTTCTGCTGACTCAGACAAAAACTGATGGAGACATCTTACCAAGTTCAATACCTTGTTTCATTTTCTAAGCTCTTGATCTAGTCATTGGACCTTCAATCCCTTGCAAGGAATCATAAGAGTATTTTGGAGCTGGAACAATGTTGCTGGCTCATCTCCATCAAATGCTTATGACAAAGCTTTTCCCAAATGGAATTATTGCAGGCTCTGTGAGAGTTCAATTAACTTGCATGCGGAGCTCCCTAATTGCTTGCCTTGTCTGACACTTTTGTCGTTTGATCTTTCCAGTCCTGAACTAAGAAGATATCACAGAATATCTTTTCTCAGCCTTGAGCATCATCTTCTGTGCTTCACAGTTCCCACAACTCCTCGTATACCCAACACTACCAACTTTCACCAATCTCTCACATCTCACAGTTAAGATAAAGCTATCCCTCAATTATGTTTAAACTAAGAATGCAAGTGTCAAAACAAAACCAACATGTCTAAATCTCTGACTCTCTTACTTACAAGTTGATGAATCACGTTCAAGAAACAAAAACCTCAAATCTATGTTATTTCCTCACATGAAGCAAAAAAAGTGAACAAAATAATAGTGACTAAAATGAAGTATTCATTACACACACACTCATAAAAGCGCTCAAATAAAATAGAAAAAGCATTGTTTCCTCTATTAAACTCAGTCAAAAAATGCCTGAAAACAAAATCAACTCCAAATTGCAACCAGTTGCTTCAAGGCCACTCAATCCGAAGAATCGGTGACAATTAATTAATCTATTAATTAATTATATATAAAGAAAAAATTGCCTGTGACAACTCGAAAGGAATGCTGACTAACTCCCAAAAAATGAAAAAGATGAAAAAGTCACTGGGTACATGAGGCTTGACTTCCTCACTTAATAATTTGTCAGGCAATATTGAATTAAAAGTATATTCATGAGCATGTCAAGTTTGATAAGGTCGCTTACTTGCATGTGTTGAACCTTGCTTCTCAGCTGCTCTGCTCAAAATTATATTGTTTCGCTCGTGCCACCTTTCTTCCTTGTCTGCCACCATTTGATGTTCTCTTCTGAAAATCTGCCATTTTAACACCTCACATGCCTTCTTGATTTGCAGCCTTCTTTCTCAATTTCTTGGACTTGCCCTCCTTTGAAAATTCCCTAGAAGGTTTCCGTTTCTTACCTCTTTTGGAGAATACTCTTTTCTTTGCTTCTCTTTCTACAGAGGTATCACTCAGTTTCTTACCTCTTTTGAAGCATATACTTTTATTTGCTTCTCTTTCTGCAGAGGCATCACTTGGGGACCCATCTTCATCTGAACTTAGGACCAGCTCCTCCACAATGTCCTCCTCGTGTGCTTCTTCTTCATATGCTCCTTGCTTCTTTGTCTTCCTCTTACTCTTCTTCTTTGTAGTCTTGTCTTTCAGGTTTTTTGTCCTGAATTGCAAAAGCAATAAGCTCATCATTAAAAATTTCTGACCTTACATTAGAGAATAAAATCAAGTTTCTTCAGAAACAAGAGTGTACAAATAGCGGGATTTAAATTGCTATAGATAGCTTTCTTCAGTTGAACCGGATGCCATTATCACAATTACCTGGAATCTTGTCCAGGTAACCAAGATGAGCTAAAGATGGTTTTACCCTCTTCCAAATTCTCCATGTCTTCTTCCTCAGCGTCGGTCACCTTCTTTCCAAACACTGATGAATTTTCTCCAACAATAACACTGCCAAAATAGATGCATGTTATTATGCTGGCAGTTTTGGCAATGTTTAGAAATAAATGTGAAGAGTTGGTGCTAAAGTATGCCTACTCGGATTCCACCATTGAACTGCTTCTTTGTTGGGATCTTTGTCTCAGGGTAACAATGTATTGAGACAGTGGGCTGTTCCTAGATTCCTTCTCAACCTGTTGCGACATATTATTTATATCATGTTTGATAACTGAAAAGGAACACAAGAAATACAATTTCTCATGGATTTAAGATGTTTATCCTGCATGTTTGTATGTCATCTAGCCTTAATATATTTGATATGCTCAGTACTTAACTCTTGATAGGATTAATGCCACCTCAGTATTTTACTAGCAGGATGATTACAACACGATGCAATCCAGAAATTATCATGAGCCATCTCTACTTGGATCATCCATAACTAAAAAGGTGCCATGCAACTTGTAGTTTGGTTCACAAGTTGAGCAAGTGGCAAACATCTATTCTCATGATAAGAAAATTCAGAATAATCTAATCATTCATTATGAAGAGACCAGATAACCGAAATTCTTTTACCATAGTCCAGTTTCATGTATCCCAACTCCACACTACAGACATTTTACTGAGACATGGTGATAAATGTAAACAACTGAAGATGAACATGTAAGTTCTTTCTAAATGCACTGCTTTATGCAGTGAACCTGATTATGCTTTATGCAGTGAACCAAAAATTGTACATGCTGACTAGGTTTGAATTGGAGGCATATCCACCTTTGGTCAGGCCTGTCAGGTCCACCAAGTATGCAGGTTCAACATAAACCTTATGATCTCTAACCCCTTACCAATAAAATGTGTGGACAGGGAAGCTGAGTGAGTGAACACTCTTTTCTATCAACAATCCCCTCCCATTCCTTGCACAATGGAAAGTTGACAAATGTGAAGACGCTCCCATTTCATGTTCAAGGTGCAGCCACCATGTGAACCACACCTAATGTTCAGGGAATCAGTGCCAACAGACAGCCCCCATTCCCATCCCTTTTCTCTTTTTGTTTTCTTGCTTGTTATAAGCTCAATGAAAAGTTAACAAGAAGTTAAAATACCTGTATTATATACAGACAGATCCACCTATGGACTTCTCTAATGCATATGGGATTCATACACCATTGAAATGAAAAAAAATAAAAAGAAATGAAATGTTCCATAGGATGACATGAAACTAGTTCAAGTGTTTTAACTCAAAAAAGTCACTAATAAACCATGAATAAATCACATATAGTAAAACCTCTTAAAAGAATACTCTTGGGACCTAAGAAAAAAATATTTTATAGAGATTATTTATTTATTATAAACGACTACTTCATTAATTATCAATAAATGGATTATATTAACTTATAAAGAGTTTTTGTATCATGTAAATACTTTTTTATAAAAAATTATAAATGAATTATAAATAAAATCCAAAAATAACTATGTAAAATTCAAAAGTCATAACATATTAACATAAAATAAAATAATAATTATTATACACTAACAATCTTGGAAGCGATCATAAATACTTAAACTATATAGGCATACATTGAAAATAGTAGTCCAATTTAATGCATTGAAAGATAGTGATACGAGAAATTACAGTATTTGAAATCAAAAATTATTATTGATCACTATATATTAAAAAGAAAAAATGACTTGATGTATATTTTAGCAAAAAGTAAAATTCAAAAAAATAGAAGTTGTCTGAAAAAACTTTAGTATTATGTAACTTTATATGATATTTTTCTATGTATTCGATGAATTATTAATCTATATTTTCACTGGGCCATAGAGTTTTAAAAAAAAAAAAAAAAATCATTACTATATGCGTTTCACAAGCTTATTATTTTAGTATGTTGGCCCAAGTCTGGACTGAGGAAAATTATTATTTAATCAAAATTACTAAATTATCAAACATTCATTTATTGAGGTTCTATTGTATATGCAAACCTCAAGAAACGATGCAGCAGCAGGATCATTTGGCAGAAATGTGACATTTGCTCGCTTTAAATTAACGTACTCAGAATTTGCTTCAATCTGTGAAATACAAAAATGGGTTCATGAAGGAAATGTGACAAAAGTAGTCTAACTAATGCAGCAGAACAATCAGGCAAATAAAGTACCTGACGAAGTAGCTGCCTCATTTCACGCCGGAACCTTTCAATCTTGGTCGATTTACAGAAACTCCGTAATCGTACAGAAGGAATGAATGAGAGCTCAAAGAATGCAACAGAATAACTCCATTGAGCTAAATGTTCAGCAAGCTCTTCAACAACCGAGAAGACACATGCCTCCTGAAATGCACGGGTCTTCAATGTTGGTTTGCTTACCTGTCAAATTTTTTTTGTTTCAAAGAACTCATGAGTAACCAAAATATGCATCCTACAAATATCGAATAATGATAGTAATAAAATTTGACCTTCAATGTGGTCCTCAAGTCAACAGCTTTTCCAACACCCCCAGTGGGCAGACGATTAAGTTCTTTCATCTCAAGCATATCCAGAAGGAGATTAGAAACAGGCGCAAAAGCAGCGGTGGATGCTGCAATACGATTTAGCATTTTAGCACAACGCAACCTGAGTGGAAAGTACCGTGCAGTTGGAACCAAACGGGCCACTCCAGAAATTATTTGGGTCAATGGATATGCCAATGGATGGAAATCAGCTTCAGAACTATAAGCGCATATAGCTCCAGTCCAGAGTTCAAGGCAATTCATGAACTTCCATTCATAAACTTTCCTAAATGCTTCCTACAATACCAGAATGAACTGTTCATAGGGATACATTGAATCATAGATATGAAAGTCCCAAAACAAGGACATAAAAGCAATAACAGTTGCACATAAACAACGTGGAGCCTTTTCATTAAAATAAAAACAAAAATAAAGAAATAGTAATTGAGAATAGTGAAGCATAATGCAACCCCTGCCATCCCGGGGGAAAAAAAAAAGAAAAAAAAAGAAGAAGAAAAAGCAGCCAAGAAAAAAGAGGAAATAGAAAGAAAGAAAGATAACAGGTCCAGGACGCTATTATTAAATGCAAATTTTATATAACTTTCTATCCAACTTTTCCCTTTTCTCCTCTCCCTCCACTCTTTTCCTCAGTTTTCTGTTTAACATTCCAATATGGTTATTAGTCATTACCTAATAGTGGTCTCTTCAATGTAGTGCCTTTTAAGGATCTAGACAAGGCACAATCCCAATCTTTGGCCTTGAGAATTTTATGTTTGCTTATAGTTCACAAGATAGCAACATCAAAAAGTACAGATCAAAAACTCAGAAACGTGATACATGAAAAATTACCTTTGTTTTCATATTAAGCGCCTCTCGCAAAATCATCGCCAACTGTCTAATGAAAACAAATGCATGCTGGTATGCAGCTGGTAGGTCCACCCCATAGAGTTCAATGACACAGTTCCCAAGAAACTGAATATGTGGTAGCTTAGTAGCATTTACAAATTGGCAATTTAACACATATGCCTTGTATATACCTTTAAAGCACTCATCCAAACAATCAGAACCAAGACGAATGCACAAATCTCTCAAGAAGAGAAAAGAGACAACTGGAAGGGCACCTCCCCCTGTACCCCAGAAGTGCAATGCTACCTGCAACAAATGAAGGCATAAGCTAAGCATCAAATGAGAAGTAACAATTCAGTACATTAATTTGAGAGCCACTCCATTCCTCATGCTTTAAGAGGTCACAATCTCAAAAAACATACAAGGTTGCCAGATCTTTTGCTCAAAATATAGAAGAGCAACCAGTAGACTTCACCATAGTTCACAGTAATTGCCTATTATCAGGGACAACAAGATTCCAACACCGAGTGCCACATCTTTTCAAAACTTGTTCTATAGACATAGTGATGTGTCGCATCATGGCTCGTCCGAAATCAAAGTTACTAGCCCAACAAGGATCAATTCCTATGATGGCCCAATCACATGACTAAGGACCAAAAAAAAATCGTCAACTTAGTGTATAGCGCGCTCAAAAAGGAAGAATCACAAGGGTTCTAGAAGTCTTCTTTTGCAGGAAAATTAAAGCATCTATCTATAAAAAGGTTATGATGTGCAAGATCTTGTCTTATCATATTTCCATGTGATGTAGTTTCTTTGTGTATTTTCATAGCATATAACTTTCTCTTATATTATAGAAAGGCTTGATTCTTTGTTTAGAATTTTATTTTATTTTCCTTTGTAAACATATTGGTTGCACCCTCTATAAAAAGGGGACCTTTTGCATGTATTTTTCATCAAGTGAATATTGCGCAATAAAGTTGCTGGTTATTATCTCTCATTCAAGTTTCTCTCAATGGCTAGTTGGATGACTAATCTTTGGGGTTTTCATCCCCTAAAATGGCATCCAACCCTATGTTGCTTGTGGTGAATATTCTTATCAATCAATCCAAGGCTCCCTCTCTTCCATCTGTTCAACATCAGCCCTTGAGTTTCTTTACCTATTTTTCTTGTTTTCTTGAGTTTTATTTTCAATAAAGTTCATCATATAGCTCATGTGATCCTGCAAAGTCATATTATGTCTTGTTCTTAATTCAAGAGGGAAATAAAGTAATGATAGTGCCTAGCTTTAAATCATTGGATCAAACCTAGGATAGAGAAATGACCTAACTTGGAAACAAATACTGAAGAATAGAAAAGGTTTAAGCTGACCTTAACATACTTCCTCAACAGACTTGGAAATGCAGCTAAGAACACTGCAGAATACTTGAGACGCCTTAAGGTGAATGAAATCATCTCTACATCAGTCATTTGATTTAAGATATGCAGAGAATTCCCAAGATATGACTTCACAAGATGGCTATAGTTCTTCCATGGTCTTGTGTTCATAACATTTGTTACAGTTTCCTTCTTCCCACCTGAAACCGGCATTTTCAGAAGTCCTCGAAGAATTCCATCCATCTCACCAAGGACAAATAGCATTATTTTATTGAAGACACTACTAGACATCACACTAAACTTCTCCGAAGATTGATCTTCACCATCATCACCATAATGACATGCAGTACGGAAAGCTTGCATAATGGAACGAACTGCACTTAGTTTGGCATTGTCTCGAATAGATTTGCACCAGGAATCAACCATCTCAGTCGTAATAATTTTCGTTGAAGGCTTTTCTTCCTTTTCTTCAAAGGTATCCTGAGGTTCTGTGTCAGCATCAGCCATATCCTGCAATTCACTGTCATCCACATCGGTTTCAGCATCCTGCACAAAAGTGAAACAGAGATTTGATAAAATAAGCTTTCTTACACAATACTACCATTTTTATGCTAACGCTAACTTCACCTATCCTTCTACCTTACAATTTTTCCTTTTCAAAGGTCATACCTCCACTTCAGTTAGAGGTAGAACAAGTAAAATACTTACTGAAAAAAAAGGAAAAAAAAATAAAGAAAAGTCTTTACGGTGTCCTCTACTTTTTTCAGAGGTTGTAAGTAGAGTTCACAAACACTGCCTAAGTTGTCATAAGACTCTAAAACAGCTGTCTACACTTACATCAATGTCATCATCATTGAAATCCAGAAGCTCCTTATCATGTTCTTTCAAGAACTCATAAAACTCAGGATCCTGCAGAGAAGAACACAAGCAGGAACAGAAAATTAAAGAACTATAAATCATCAAATGCAATAACTTACAATAACATATACAATGACGCGAAATTAATCCTATAATTCCTCGTTTTCTGGAATAGAAAATCTACTCAACTAATTATTGAGGAACTATAAATCATTGCTAAATGTAGTGAGAAATCCAGTCGGCTTTGTTGACGTCTTCAGAGAATACAGAAGAAAAGAAAAAAAAAAAAGTTAGCCCACCTTTTCCTGAAGCCTCTGCAACTGATTCATGTGCTCTTTCGCGCTTTTTCGTCGAGATACAGAGACATTGGTGATCTCCGCCTCTTCTTCTTCGGAGAATCCATCGCTACACTTATCTGAACCCATCAATCAATCCACTAATTAACATAGAGAGATGCTAGCTAATGAGAAGAACTTTAATTACTAAAAACATCTAGAGCGTTAGCAAAATCTTGTGGAAAAAACCTGTGTAATCGACATCCATAGTCCTACGGAAAGGAAGAAGGGGAGAGTACTGGGAAGAATGGGATTTAGGGTTTAAGGAGAACAGTGTCCGCCAAACGATCAAATGGGTTCGGCCACCATAAACCCTGTTCAAACCATTTGAACCAGTTGTCTAATATTGTATTAGACTCTCAATTATGGACATGCAACCCACAAGCCTGGCTTCCAACTATTAGTTTTTTTTTTTTTTTTTTTCAAGGAAAACTGACAGCAGTTTAAAATAATTCATAAAAATAGAGATTAAGGTACTTATAGTATTTATACTATAATAATAAAAATATTTTAAATAGTTGATGGTGAAATTATTTTACCTAAAGTAACATTATGAGTGTTTGTCATATTTATTTTTTATTAATAATCATATTGTTAATAGTTTTAGAATGATAATGCGATAAATAACTAATTTTTCAGTTTTTTATACACCTTCCATTTTAATCTTTTTGAACAAAAAATCCTAATTTGTTATTCTGACTTTTAAGTTTCACTTTTAATTGACTTTATTAATTTTTTTAATAATTTAATCATATTGAAAGATATAACGTATAATTTTAATTTAATAAAAAATATTTATTTTAGATAATCTTTTAGTGAGATGTACGGGTAAAAAATATATTAGTACACATAATATTTGTTTACCTACAATCTTTTTTAACCCTTCATGTACTATATTTTGTTATCTACTTTCTGGTATCGGCATTCTTTTGTTTGTGATAAATTTATAATTTTCTTTGCCCAAAAATTTAAAACGTTAAAAGCATATTTAGTTCAAAAAGTTATGAAAGAATTTTTTTATTTTTATCTTGTTAACAAAACACAGTTTTAAAAACAAATTAAAAGCTATTTTTTTTTCTTTACTAAATTTTTTGTGTTGTTGACTTAATATAGCTATATAATATTTTAAAAGAATGGTGAATGAGTTTCTTTGCATTTTTTTCAATTTTTATTTATTTATTTATTTTTATATTTTTTTTTTGAAGAAAACAAAGGCTTTCTTCAAATGATTATTATAATTCTAAGGACTAAAATTAATTTTCCAAAAGAAAAAGTAATGTTATGAAAATAAGAATAAAGACATATTAAGATAAGATATTAAAAGTCAAAAGGGTATCAAGTTCAATTCACCTCCATTATTTTTGAAGATAAATAAGGTCGGCAAGTTTTTATGTATATTCTTGAAGGAGTAGAGAAGCACGGTCAAAAATATATAAAATAAAAATCCAAATGCATTGCAATAAAAAAATGTGCTACCAATGAGATTACCATTATTTTCACGACTTACCAACATTTTTATTATTATAATTATTAATTATTTTTTAGCATATGTAAATTTTAATTTCTTTACAGATATTTATAAAATTATATAAATCAACTGAGAAAAAAAAATAAAAATGCACTTTTAAATCTAAAAATGTTAATTTATGATTGAATTTATAATTAATAAACATCACCAAAGTTAGCATCATAATTTTTGAGTCTTCAAAATAAAACAATATCGTAATTCCATAATAAATAAAAATATGTTATAAACATTGTGATAAATACGGTTCAATATGAATATACATACATATACTCATAGTATATTTTCTACCATATAAATAAAGATTCATGTAATCTTGTATTGATTATTCAAAAAGCAATTCATAAATCATCTGTATCTTACTTATGTCCTTTATAGTTCTTCTTTTTATTCTATTTTATTGTTTTCTTTTATTTTTTATAAAACGTTATCAACATGATCTCTCTTTCTAAAAAAATCTTGAAGATCAATGACCTCTCTTCAAAGAAACAAGAGTGCAAAAGATAAAAGCTTGAAGGTTTATTTTATAAATTTAATTTGTGTTAATTTTTATTTTATTATTTGAACAACACATATCTTGTTGTATATATATATATATATATATATATATGATTACTTATAAATAATATTATTCATTATAAATAACAAATAATTTCACTAACTAAGAAAGTATGTTTTGTAATTATGTCTCCTACGATCTTTTACATTAAAAATCAAAAATCAAAATGTAACATACAAGTAATTCATTTAAAACAATTATTAATTTCTTATGTTTGTTTCTAAATAGTACTATAAGTTCAAATTGATGGTAGATAAGTTTTGTTTTGAGCAAAGCTAAACATTAAAAATGAAATGAATTATCATGTCTTAAGAGGTCAATTATTCAAATAAAACTCTGTCTCACTACCCATTCCCAAATGTTATCTTACCAACTTATACAAATAGAATATTTTAACTAAAACATTAAGATATGATAGGCATATATATATATATATAATAAAAAATTATTTGTTTTACATTAAAAAATATAGAATTAAGAATATCTTAAATATATATTGTTTAATAGTCATATAGATTTTAATCTATTTTCAATGTAAAATTGATTTGTTACTACAATTCTCCAATTTTTAGGTTTTTTGAAACATAATGTTGATTAATATTTTGTTTAATATAATATTCCATAAAGATATGATTGGATTTTTGGTTTAGAGTACCTTTCAATATATTTTGACATCCATGAATGAAGAGATTACAATGAATAAACAGTATTTTTGAGTATTAACAAAAAGAAGAAAATTGCAATTAGAGTTTTAGAGGCATTTTTTTTATTCATTCATTTACTGAAATTATTTTAGATCAACTTATGGGGGAAAACCTAGTTGCTAATAACTAGGTTTAACATGTATATGATGCTAAAGTTAAATATTTTAGACCAATTTATTAGGGAAAACTATTTTTTTACCAACTTATTGGGTTATTTTTAGAAAAAATTTTAATGAGACAGAGTGTCATATTTGTATGCAAGAATATCGTACTTTTTCCTTTACCAACAATTTTTAAGAACATAATTTTAGTAGTAATATTTAAATGAGACATTTCCTTTGTAAAGATGGAAGTCGAAAGAGGAGTGTCATAAATATTTTGATAAATGTAGATGTTCTTATACATCTTTTTTACATTATGAAGATGGATAATTAAGGATGTTCATCTATCTCTTCATCATATGTCATAAATGTGTGGATTAATATAAACGTATATGCATATACTCAACGTATTTTTATCATATAATTAGGGGTTCTTGTAATCTTTTACTGATCATTCGAAAAGTAATACAGAAATCATTTTTATCTTCTTTGTGTTCTTCATAGTTCTTTTTTATACTATACTATTTTCTTTTATTTTTTATAACAAAATAAAGTTTTTTCATGCATGTGTATACCATTTTTGCATATATTAATAAAGCAATTGTTCTTGTAAAACCTAAAAGCGATCTTTGGTTTAAGGAAAAGACTTATCTTCACGTGAAAGATCCAAAATATCACCTAGTAAAAACCCACTCCAATGTCAAATTCATCTCATAGTTATTTGTTTGAGTGAAGTTGGAAATGTGTGTTTACTCCTTAGAAAAGTTGGTTCGCCCATAGAATACTAGACCATGTTTATAAAGATTTAGGCCCTTTCTTAACTTGTGGAAATGATGTTCATTAGTATTATTTGGCTAGCTTAATAATTTGAAGACTATTAGATTAAAGATTTAGGCCCTTTCTTAACTTGTGGAAATGATGTTCATTAGTATTATTTGGCTAGCTTAGTAATTTGAAGACTATTAGAATTAAGAGTGGGAAGAGGACTATTGTATTAGAGGAAGGAAGATAGTTTTAAAGAAGACAAGAATGCCCCACCATTCCTAACAAAAGGAAAGAAATGAAGTAAAGGGCTCCCACTTCCATATATTGTTAGATAATACTAATAATAATGCAAAGAAAATAATTATAAAGAGAATAGAAAAACCAAAACAGAGGCTTGCGAAGCAATGTCCTAAGACAATTTGTTCTCTTCCCGAGTGCTTGAAGACTATGGAATCTATCTCCCAGGATACAACTGTTCAAATTGAATTATAACACCAAAAAATTCGATTTCTGTCAAACAGGAATTAATCAAAATTTATGGAATTCCTTCTTTATGATAAAAAAAATGTATTATATATTAATTAGAAAAGGTGTGTTTGAATTGATACGAATTTTCAAATAGTCACCAAACTAATTAACAGTCAAAAACTGTCCAAAACTGTCTTAAGACAGTTAATGACAGTCAAAAATTGCCCAAAACTGTCTTAAGACAGTTTTAATTCAAAAATTTAAATTTAAAAAATAAAATAAGGGCTTAATGAATCAAACCAAGGCCCACAAGGCCCCAAGGCCCCAAGGCCCAACCCTTGTCTTTGATTCATTTAAATAATGTATTTCAAATATATCCATGAATATGGGCCCAAGATGGGCCTATTGTCTCTTTTTTCTTCCAACCAAAGAGACTATTACACTATCCCTTTATATCTTAGCTATTCTTTTTCAACTTTAGCAATGTGGGACTATTTAAAAATCATTTATTTCTATTTAAACATAACTATTTTTTCTAACAAAGATAACAATAGACAATGTTAGTGTTAGTAGTAGGAACGTTGGTATAATGTAGGTGTCCTCTAAGAAGAGGTCAAACCTATATCTTTTTAGGGTAAGCAATCTCCACCCTTTTTTGTCCCACATTGCTCGGTCAAGATTGCGGTACTATAAAATCTCAAGCCTTCAAAGGCAACAGTGGAATATTTGGGATGTGAATAATGTAGGCATGTGTATGTGTTTTTCTTGTGTGCACAAGGGATAAAATAGAGTGAAATATTTGGGAAGGCAACAGTGGTTTTCTTGGGACTTCTTGGAACGACTTGGGCGCTCTTAATATTAGAGAATTCCTAGGTTTAAATATATATATTGAGTTACTAATAAGGTAAGAATGGTTAGGGGTCTAAATTAGATTCTTTCTAATTTCCTTTTTTCTTTTCTCCATGGTGTGCCTCCTAGCATATTTTTTCTAAATTTTATTGTTATATTATCTTGATTTAAAACATATGACAAAACTCTAATTTGGACGTCCTTATGAGGTCTGCCTAATTATTTTATTTTGTTTTTTTTTATATTTTTCCTTATTTTTGACAAAGTTTTCAATTATGTATTTTTATGTTTCTAATATTTCTATTTCATTTTTCTTATTAAGAATGTCTTTAACTTTATGAGAAAATAATTTAATTGTTGTTGGATATTTCATAGGTGGTTTCTTACATATGAAAATGTACATGGGCCTTTCATGGCTTATTATATTTGAAAACGTTTCTATGTACTCTTACTTCATTTATAAGTATATTATTGCCCAAGCATTATGTTACCCTATGTTAATTAATTATTTTTTAGAAATAAATAATTAATTAATTATCCATTTATTTGATCTTTTATCCTTAAATTTTTTGGGTTACTACCACCCACACACTTACATTAAATTTTATTTTCAAAATTCACAAAACCGACTTACTTGAAGTAGGTTGTCCTAATCAGTTCTTGTGAAAAGGTGGGGGAAATATCTTAGGTTTTCAATAACGATAATTACAAATTACATCGTTACCTTCTCCGTCAAAATTTTGACGGTGTTACAAATTACATCTTTACCTTCTCCGTCAAAATTTTACAGCAGTGTTTTTCTATTCCACGTCACTGCTGGGCTCATTTAGCTTGACCTTCTCCGAGTCTGTGCACAGATCCTCCAACACTTAAGGCTTTATTGTTGCAGTATGCAGTTTGTTTGGAATTGTGACCCGTCACTTCGATTGAGACCTTTCGTTTAAACAAAAAGTGCCTGCAACAAAATCACTCAAGTATATAAATACATGGAGACTATACCCTCATTACTCACAATCATGTTTTGCTGCACCATAGGGAAGGCATAGAAGAAAAAAGATTAGTTAAAAGAAACAATAAAACTTCTTGAAATTCTTTCTCCTCAGTCAATCAAGTTTGGGATAAAAGTTCATTTCTATTTTCTAAATAGGCCACTTCTAGTAAGCTGTCCTAGACTCCCAGAAGTACAGTTCTGGGAATTGGATGCTAAACTGGGATAGTTTGTAAGTATTGGGATATTTTATCTCAATGTTTTCTTTCTTTTTCACTGAATAGCTATCTACGAAAAAAACCCACCTGTTCATGTTCAAAATTTAGGAGATGGGGACTTTTAATTCGTGTCTGGCAATTCGGAGTTGGGTAGTTGGACAATGTGCATTCAGTACCAAGCATTTACTATGTGCTGTTCATTCATTCATTCATTCTTTCTTTCCCTTCTTTGTACTCATTGATTCCCCTTTTTTGTCTCCTGCTTAAGTGAACCACAGCCCATCAGTCATCATCATTTTTAACGCGTTTTCATAAACTGAATCTAATCTCAGTGCCTTCCCTCGAAATTTTGTTTGGATGGCTCATGTTAATTCTAAGAGCTATGTTAATATATAATTATATCTATAAGATATTATATAAGATAGAATATTAATTATAAGGATTATATTGTATCTATATATATTATACGGTATCTAAAATATATTATACCGTATCTTTATTTTTTTCCTTTTTCGCTCCACTGTACAATTATAAATAGCTTACTGTAACATGCTAATTCTCATTTAGAATTGTAGCAATACAATATTCATCATGGTATCAGAGCGGGTTTAGTTTTTTTTAATATTTTAATCGGCTTCGACGACAACGATCAGCATTGCTTCGATCGTACAATGATCAGCATTGCTCCGATCGTACAAAGATCAGCATTGCTCAGATTGTACAACAATCAACATTGCTCTTGTACACCTATCAGATTAATCGCTGCCTGTAGATTGCTGCTGCCACTTGCCACGCTGCTCTAGATCACCACCGTGATCTCCACCTTGCTGCTGTCATCTCTGCTGCAACTGCTCCGCTGCCCTCCTACTGTTGCTGTCACCACCCCCGGCGCCCCTTTTTCCCCCGGTTTGTTTCTGCTGTCCGGTCCCCCCGGGTTTCATTTTTGCCCTGTTTCGTTTTTCCTCGCCCCCCTTGTTCCTGCTGCCCCCCCCCTCGATTTTAGTTTCCTCGCCCCCCCGATTTTCG
>JAJIYU010000294.1:0-57024 GCA_030144865.1 Tinospora cordifolia
AGAATTATTTTATAATTATACAAATAATGAAACAATTATGGGATTAATTATCAAATATAAAGTAAGAAGAGTGAATTATGCATATATATATATATATACATATATAATTATCTTTGCTTCTCTGAAAATAAAAATAAATATATAGAAAAATAAGAAATAATGAGATGAAGAAAAAATAGGAAAAAATGGAATAAAATATCAAATAAATACAATATTAAAAGTTAGAAAGGAAAAATCAATAAAATAGAAGGATTTGAGTTAGTTATACAAATTAGAAGGTGAAAGATTGGTCTATGAGTGACAAAACTCAGATAATAGAAAAAATTTGATATTAGAAACTGCATCCAATGGCCAGAAACACTCAATCTTCAGGATCTGCAATCCAATGGCTCAGATCAGGCTTGCATTGTGCGTCTGGGAGCACCCAATCACGCAAATCCAACGGCCCACACTCGATTAGCCAAATCAACGGTCCAGATCGAGGCGTTCAACGACGATCGTGAACGAATACTACGATCGAGGATCATCCAACGGACCGAACGAGTTTTGTTTTGCGATCCGCCGTGCTGCGCTCGAGAATAATCCAACGACCGAGATCTCACCTGCCCGATCCAATGGCTGACAATGCACGTCTGACGGCCCAAATAGAGAACTCCGATCCATCGCCAACTGAAAACCACGATTGATGCACATCTGATGGCCCAGATATACGCATCTTGATCCATCACGAACCAGACACCGCGCTCGAGGAAAATCCAATCGCTCAGATGCAACCCACCCGATCAAAGATCTACTACTGCGATTGAGGATGATCCGACGGCTACGATCGTTTGCTTCGAAAATAAAAATCAAAAATCTGAATAATCTGAGATAAATGGTTTAGAAATCCGAAAAATTAGTTTTTAAATTCGCAAAAATTTCCATAAAATTTACTTGCTAGTCTCTTATGCTTGGGGGGCACAAAATTTTGAAGAATTGGCAAGTTTCCCACAAGATGACACCACAAACTTGCCATTCTCTACCCTTTTGAACTCTATACAAACACCCCCCATGCTCACAATTGACATCATCTCAAGAAACAAGAGTTGAATTGTCATCTTGTTCTCTAAGCCCTCTTCATGGCTCCCCTTCTCACCATTCTTTTCCCTCTTGAGTGTGAGAAGTTCTTGATTTGGAGATTCTTCTTGGGTGATTTTCTTAGTGCTTGAACATTGGGAGCTCTTGTCCAAACTTTCGGGGAAACTACATCTCAAGGTGGAAGTGATTTCTCTTCCATCCTTTTTCTTATTCAAAGTTCTATCATGTTCATTGGTTGTTTTGCTTTTGAAATCAAGAAAAATTTTAGTTTAAGCATTCTAAGATATATTTCAGTTTTAGATTTGATTCTTGTTTGCATTTATGCATGCATAATAATCATGCCATGTTTAGTATCATGCTTAGGTTTTATTTCAAAGTATGATGCATGATTTTGAATGTTCCATGATTAAATTTTTAGTTTGATCATATGCTGCATTTATTTATTTTAGTTTTATGTTCTAAAATTTATCTTATGATTTAATAGTATATGATTTAACAAAGATGATGGTGATAATAACCACGTGCCATCATTGCACACATATGGGTTGCTATGGATGTTCTTTTCATTTGATTAGTTCATATGGTTTTAAAACCAAAGTACTTGGTTAGTGGGTAATGTCCCTTGAAGTTCAAAAGTCCAATGAAATTGGCTAGGAAAGGCCATATTTCACTCTAAAGAGGTACTTTGTTAAGAACACAAGGGCTTCAAAACCCTTTTGGTCTAAAATCTCAACTTTAAACAAATGGATGCTTGAAACGCCTAATGTATGCAAGTTTTTGAAATATGAATGTGTTATTATTTTGAATTTGAAAAATGGTTATTTGAAAAGGATCCACTGAGCTTTGTGCTCACCCCTTCCTTTTTTTTAGGGAATTAAACTATGAAGACCATGAAAATTTGAATAGTTTCTAGTTTAGCAAGTTTCTATTTTTTAAAATTTTCTTTTTAATGTAAGGGCACGTTGCCCAATTTTGAATGTGTTTTCCACTGAAATTTTATTTTATTTTAGAGGTTATGAGTTTATTTGATCAACAATGTAATAGTTTACATTATAAAGTTATGTACTTTCCTTTTTATGAATAAAGATGTTGAGCTTTTCTTTATCTCTAATTGCCTTGATTTTTTTAATAATATTTGTATTCATGAATTTATCCTAAGGCATGAGGTATTGAAAAATAGAAACTCAAGTGTGTATCACTTGTAAAGTAACATGATCCAACTCGCCAAATGGTTAAGTCCACTGTCGAATAATGGTGGTTATGTCCACAACTCAAAGAATGTGGGGGTTGGGGTGTTACAAAGGTGGTATCAGAGCCTAGCTTTAGGTGCCTTGGGCTAGAAATAGAAAGTTAAGCCTAAACATGTGTTGATTAGGCTAAAAAATAGAAAGTCAAACATTAGTTGCTTGACAAAGAATTAGAGACTCAAATTAGGGTTTCACACTGAATTAGATTGAAATTTAGTGCCCTACCTTCTAGTTTTGAAAATGAAAAAATGTTTTAGAAAGTGTTTTCAAAAAGAAAAGATATGTTTTCAAATATTTTTTTTGGATACAAAGACTACAAGTTGACCTGATAGTGGGTAAGCCTTGTCCCAAGTAAAGCTAAACATTGAAAGGGATGTGGGTTATCCCGCCCGAGAAAGCGCGGTTGCTAAGCAGACTTCGGTCTCGCCGCCCGATTTGGAGGTTGTCCCATTAGTGTATATGAGTATTCAGAGTTGAAGAACACTCTTATTTTCTATAAAAGAAAACTAGAAGGTGGAAAATTAGGGCAAGAGAGTGAATAAAAGTCGAAAAAGATGCCAAATGTGGTATCTTGACTAGACAGAGGTTGTGAGTCAACCAAATTGAACCTTAGGTCCAGAAAAAGACCCTAGGTAGAAATGGGGTGGCACAGTGGATCAAAAACATAAAACTCTAGGGCATAGGCTAGAGACGAAAATTTGTGTGAAAATAGAAAATTGTTTGATCAGGACACGAGACTGGGAAGCTTTTGTATCTTTCAGTTTCTATGTAGTATGGGATGCATAGGAATTTGGGGGTATGGAGGAAGCCTAGACTCAGAAAATGATGGACCATGTGTGGTGAATGATCAGTAACTCTGGCAGAACGGGTTTCTCTATGCTCGCTAGTATGGGACGGTGAAGTATAGTGGGCTTAGGAACCTTAGTTATCGAGACATTTGGAAAATTGTTTGGGTGCGGCTCTGTTCTGAGTGAAAACCTAAGTGGAAAGGGTAGAGTGGTATGGGGCACTTGAACCTAAAAGCTTAGGTGGAAGCATAAAACCTTGCTGTGCTAGCTTGATTGTATGATTGTGTGATATGCATGTTTTACTGTTTATTGCTTTGAGACCAAATCCTTAACCCATGCATGAAAACAACCAAGAAGAAAAACCTTTAGGTCACAAAACTAATCGAGA
Source organism: Tinospora cordifolia (assembly GCA_030144865.1). Classification (NCBI taxonomy): domain Eukaryota; kingdom Viridiplantae; phylum Streptophyta; class Magnoliopsida; order Ranunculales; family Menispermaceae; genus Tinospora; species Tinospora cordifolia. The sequence continues at coordinate 3,501 of JAJIYU010000294.1, forward strand.
ACCTAGAGTCATGATAACACGAACATCGGATGAGACAAATACTGACAAGGTGTTAAATTTATAGACAATGGCTAGAACAAGAAGGTATGCTATTCGATCCACCTCCTCTGATGAGACCGAACAACGAGAACCAGAACTGCCTGTTGGAATGGAGGCGCGAATGGAGGCCATGATGAATGAAATGCCGCAAAGGGTGCTGGATCAACTATTGAGGGAACTTCCATAGTTAATCCCTCAGGTAGCACCATAACCTCAAGTACAGGAACCTATCCAGGTTCAACAGCCAGCACCTGTGGCCTAAAATCCCGCACATTAGAGGGCTTAGGAAGGATTGGAGGAAGAGAAACAAAGGAGGATGCTGATAGAGCTACAGAAGCTCCATCCTCCTTCATTTGACGGTACCACAAACTGCATCTCGGCAAACCACTAGTATCAAGAGATGGAGGAAATCCTTAATGTGCTGAAGGTAACTGGGTCAAGACGAGTGGCATTGGCCATGCATCACTTCAAGGGACCAGCCAGGAGTTGGTGGCGAATGATGAAGATGGACCCAAATACAGATGTTGATGTTATAAGCTGGGAGAACTTCACAGAGATCTTTTATGAGAAGTTTTTCCCAGAAGGAACCCACTGAGCAAGCTACAGGAGGACTTTGTTCAACTGAACCAAAGGGACATGACTGTAGCTGAATATGAGAGGAAGTTCACAGAACAGGCCAAATTTTCACCATATTTGATTAGGGACAAGAAAAGGAAGGCCAACCGGTTCACACAGGGTCTCAAGATAGAGATCTGGAAGATTGTGAAGACTCTAGGCCTGAAGACTTATAGGGATGTTGTAGAAAAGGTCCTAACTCTAGAGCAAGAACTCAAACTGGAACAAAAGTTGAGGGAAAGAACAAGAGGCCTGGGAATGAAAATAATCACGAGGCTCAAAAGAAAAGTGAGAATGGTGGAAACTCATCACAAAAATAGGGACAGAACAAGGATGAAGCACATGAGTAGGCTAAGAGACTGGATTTGTGCTACTTATGCAAACAGAGGGGACATCTTGCTAGAAACTATCCAAATACATTAGCTCAGGCTCCCCAACAACAATAGAACACTCAGGGAGGAGGTTAGAATGGACGTCCTCAAGCCAGACTCAATTAGAATGCCAATCAGGGGCAAAACCAAGGTTGTGGTCAGAACCAGGCTAGAGTGTTCGCGGTTGAGGCCCAGGAAGACCAGGTCCCTGTAGTGGAAAGTACGTTCCTGTTATTCAATGTTGCTGTGAAACTATTATTTGACTCAGGTGCCTCAAAATCCTTTATCTCTGAAGAACTAGTTGATAGGTTACAACTTGTGATAAAAACAATGCCTATAACTTTGAATGTGTCCACACCAATAGGGACCAATGTGACTTCAAAAAGAATGTGTAGTTGTGACCTAAGGTTTGGGGATAAACTCTTAACAATTGACCTATGTACCTTACCTTTTTATGGATATGATGTGATCTTGGGGGTGGATTGGTTAGGCCAGTACCAAGCTCAGACAGATTGTCCTAAAAAACAAGTGACCATAACCCTACCTTCTAGGAAAACTTATAGAATTAATGGAGATATGCGAAAACTACCGAGGAGTCCAACCATAGCCATGTTGAATTGTCTAGGGCAGAAGGAAGAGTTTGAGGAACTCTCGAAAGAAGAGCCTATGGAACCAAAGAAGATTCAAGACTTAGCAGTAGTTAGGGAGTACGAGGATGTGTTCCTAGATAACTTACCTGGACTACCACCTGCTAGAGAAATAGAGTTCAAGATCGAACTTCACCCTAGAACCAACCTTATAGCCATACCTCCTTACAGAATGGCGCCAATAGAATTAATTGAGCTGAAAGCTCAATTGGATGAGCTCAGGGAGAAAGGTTTCATCAGGCCGAGTGAATCACCTTGGGGAGCTCCGGTGTTGTTTGTGAAGAAGAAGGATGGTTCCTTGAGACTGTGTGTCAACTACCGAAAGTTGAACTAAGCTACAGTAAAGAATAAATATCCTTTACCAAGGATTGACGACCTATTTGATCAATTACGAGGAGCCACACATTTATCTAAAATTGATCTTAGGTCGGGATATCATCAATTGAGGATCCGAGAGTCTGATATTCACAAAACGACCTTTAAAACAAGGAATGGACACTTCAAGCTCACCGTGATGCCCCTTGGTTTGACCAATGCCCCGATAGCTTTCATGTATTTGATGAACCGAGTCTTCAGACAATACCTTGACCAGTTTGTGGTGGTATTTGTGGATGACATTCTTATCTATTCCAAGTCAGAGGCTGAACATTTAGAACACTTGCAGATAGTGTTAGAGATATTCAGACGACGTCAATTATATGCCAAGTTCAGCAAGTGTGAGTTTTGGATGAAGACAGTCAAGTTCCTTGCCGACGTGGTGTCGGCAGAAGGCATCTCTATAGGTCCAGAGAAGGTGGAAGCGGTTATGAATTGGAAGGAACCTAAGACAGTTACAGAGATCAGGAGCTTCTTAGGTCTAGCTGGGTACTACAAAAGGTTCATCCGAGATTTCTCCAAACTAGCAGAACCTATGACCAAGCTAACCAGGAAGGGAATCAAGTTCGATTGGAATGAGAAGTGTGAACAATCATTCCAAGAACTAAAGAAGAGATTGACTATGACCCCTATCCTAGTCACTCCAACCTATGGTGTTACCTATACCCTCTATACTGAGGCTTCGCTGAGTGGACTTGGAGCAGTGTTGATGCAGGAAAGACAAGTAGTCGCTTATGCTTCACGACAACTGAAGATCCATGAGAAGAATTACCCTACTCACGACCTAGAATTAGCGACCATTGTGTTTGCCCTAGAGATTTGGAGACACTACCTTTACGGCAAGAAATTTGATCTGTTTTCATATCACAAGAGCTTAAAATACTTATACACCTAGAAGGAGTTGAACCTCAGGCAACGGAGATGGATGGAGTTCTTGAAGGACTATGATTTCCAACTACACTACCATCCGGGGAAGGCCAATGTAGTATCTGATGCCTTGAGTAGGAAGTTCAACAAATAGGAGGAGGAAAAAGGTCAGATGTACCAGTTGATTGACGATTTTAGGTTGGGTGTGACCCTAAATGAAAAGCAAGCCTACTTGTACACTATGTCTTGTCAACTAGATCTTCTGCACCAGATCAAGGAGGAACATAGACAAGACAAATGGCTTACTAATTTAATCGAAGGAGTTACACAAGGAAAGCATTCTGACTTTAGGTTCGATGCTGAGAATATCCTAAGGCTCGATGAAAAGATGTGTACCTCAGAATGGGCAGAGTAAGCAAACCATACTGGATGAGGCTCATCAGACTAAGTTGTACCCAGGCGGGAACAAGATGTACCAGAACCTCAGGAAAACCTACTGGTGGAGAGGAATGAAGAGGGACATGGCTAAGCATGTCTCTATGTGCTTAACACGTCAATAAGTGAAAGCAGAACACCGCAAACCCTCTGGAACGTTACAACCACTCTGTATCCCAGAATGGAAGTGGGATAACATTGTTATGGACCTTGTCAGTGGTTTACCTAGAAACCAAAAAGGAGAAGACACTATTTGGGTTATTGTGGATCATCTCACCAAAGTGGCTCATTTCCTGCCAATCAGATCCATAGACCAAGTTAGTAAGTTGGGAGAACTATATGTGAAAGAGATAGTAAGGTTGCATGGTGTACCCAAGACTATTGTGTCTGACAGAGACTCTCGCTTCACTTCACAATTCTAGCAAAGTATACAGAAGGAGATGGGTACTAAGCTCACCATGATTACAGCATTTCACCCTTAGATGGATGGACAATCTGATAGAATTACTCAAATTTTAGAGGATACGTTGCGGTCTTGTGTTTTAGACTTCAAGGGGAATTGGAGCAAGTATTTACACCTGGCGAAGTTTGCCTATAACAACAGTTACCAGGCAACCATAAAGATGGCTCCATTCAAGGCTCTCTATGGGAGACCTCGCAGATTACCTGCCTGTTGGGCTGAGCTTGAAGATCATGTATTAATTGGGCTAGACTTGGTGGAAGAGATGAACAACCAAGTCAAGTTGATACAGAGAAGACTGACTGCTAACCTGACCCTTCTCACATCATCCACTGGGAGGAAGTGAACATTCAGGATGATGCTACCTATGAGGAAATAGCGGTGAGAATCCTTGATCACAAGGTTCAGAATATGAGAACTAAGGATATTCCCTTAGTTAAAGTATTGTGGAAGCATCATGGGATGGAAGAGGCTACCTGGGAGCTGGAGAGTGAAATGAAGACCAAGCACCCGCATCTGTTCACTAGGAACACCTAAACATGTACAAATTTTGAACATGAATTTTTTTCTAAGGAGGGTAGGTTGTAATACCTCATAATTTTGTCAAATTACTTAAAAAAAATAAAGTTGACAAAATTTAAAGTTCTTGAGTGAAAATTATAAGATTTATTGAGAAAAATTCTAAATAATTAGAGGAAAATGAAATCTTAATATTAGTATGATCTAGCAAATGATATAAGATAAGTAAAATTATCAAATATTATTTGTATAAGAATTATTTTATAATTATACAAATAATGGAACAATTATGGGATTAATTATCAAATATAAAGTAAGAAAAGTGAATTATGTATGTATATATATACATATATAATTATTTTTGCTTCTCTGAAAATAAAAATAAATATATAGAAAAATATGAAATAAAGAAATGAAGGAAAAATAGGAAAAAATGGAATAAAATATCAAATAAATACAATATTAAGAGTTAGAAAGGAAAATTCGAAAAAATAGAAGGATGTGAGCTAGTTATACAAATTAGAAGGTGAACGATTGGTCTATAAGTGGCAAAACTTAGATAATAGAAACAATTTGATATTAGAAACTGCATCCAATAGCCAGAAACACTCAATCTTCACGATCTACAATCCAACAGCTCAGATCAAGCTCGCATCGTGCATCCGGGAGCACCCAATCACACAAATCCAACAGCCCAAACTCGATCAACCAGATCAACAGTCCAGATCGAGGCGCTCAACAACGATCGCGAACGAGTACTGCGATCGAGGATCATCCGATGGACCGAATGAGTTTCGTTTTCGCGATCCGTCGTGCTGCACTCAAGAATAATCCGACAGCCGAGATCTCACCCGCCCGATCCAACGGCTGACGATGCACGCGCCAGACGAGTTCGCGATTCAATGTTGTGATCGATGCACATCCGACCGCCCAAATAGACGAACTTGAATCAATCGCGAACCAAACGCCACAATCGATGCACATTTAATAGCCCAGATATACGCATCTCGATCCATCGCGAACCAAACACCGCGCTCAAGGAAAATCCAACTGCTCAGATGCAACCTGCCCGATCGGAGATCTGCTATTGCGATCAATGACGATCCGACGGCTACGATCGTTTGCTCTAAAAATAAAAATGAAAAATTCGAATAATCTGAGATAAATGCTTTAAAAATCAAAAAAATTAGTTTCTAAATTCCCAAAAATTTTCATAAAATTTACTTGCTAATCTCTTATGCTTGGGGGGCATGAAATTTTGAAGAATTGGCAAGTTTCCCACAAGATGACACCACAAACTTGCCATTCTCTACCCTTTTGAACTCTATATAAACACCCCCATGCTCATAATTCATCTCATCCCAAGAAACAAGAGTTGAATTGTCATCTTGTTCTCTAAGCCCTCTTCTTGGCTCCCCTTCTCGCCATTCTTTTCCCTCTTGAGTGTGAGAAGTTCTTGATTTGGAGATTCTTCTTGGGTGATTTTCTTAGTGCTTGAACATTGGGAGCTCTTGTCCAAACTTTGGGGGAAACTACATCTCAAGGTGGAAGTAATTTCTCTTCCATCCTTTTTCTTATTCAAAGTTCTAGCATGTTCATTGGTTGTTTTGCTTTTGAAATCAAGAAAAATTTCAGTTTAAGCATTCTAAGATATATTTCAGTTTTAGATTTGATTCTTGTTTGCATTTATGCATGCATAATAATCATGCCATGTTTAGTATCATGCTTAGGTTTTATTTCAAAGTATGATGCATGATTTTGAATGTTCCATGATTAAATTTTTAGTTTGATCATATGCTGCATTTATTTATTTTAGTTTTATGTTCTAAAATTTATCGTATGATTTAATAGTATATGATTTAACAAAGATGATGGTGATAATAACCACGTGCCATCATTGCACACATGTGGGTTGCTATGGATGTTCTTTTCATTTGATTAGTTCATATGGTTTTAAGACCAAAGTACTTGGTTGGTGGGTAATGTCCCTTGAAGTTCAAAAGTCCAATGAAATTGGCTAGGAAAGGCCATATTTCACTCTAAAGAGGTACTTTGTTAAGAACACAAGGGCTTCAAAATACTTTTGGTCTAAAATCTAAACTTTAAACAAACGGATGCTTGAAACGCCTAATGTATGCAAGTGTTTGAAATATGAATGTGTTATTGTTTTGAATTTAAAAAATGGTTGTTTGAAAAGGATCTACTGAGCTTTGTGCTCACCCCTTCCTTTTTTTTCAGGGAATTAAACTATGAAGACCATGAAAATTTGAATAGTTTCTAGTTTAGCAAGTTTCTATTTTTTTTAAAGTTTCTTTTTAATATAAGGGAATGTTGCCCAATTTTGAAAAAGTCTTCTGCTAGAATTTTATTTTATTTTAGAGGTTATGAGTTTATTTGATCAACAATGTAATAGTTTACATTATAAAGTTATGTACTTTCTTTTTTATGAATAAAGAAGTTGAATTTTTCTTTATCTCTAATTGCTTTGATTTTTTAAATGATATTTGTTTTCTTTAAAATATACTAAGGCATGAGGTATTGAAAAATAGAAAGTCAAGTGTGTGTCACTTGTAAAGTAACATGACCCAACTTGCCAAATAGTTAAGTCCACTATCGAATATTGGTGGTTATGTCCAAAACTCAAAGAATGTGGGGGTTGGGGTATTACAGATATGATCAAACAAATATGGTTGTTATTATTGCTATGAGTGTGCATTTGAGTTAGAATTTAAATCCTGTCACACTTCTTCCTAGAACCAAACCACATTACAACCTAAAAGAAAAGACTTGTTATTCTGACTTAGGCTTGACTTGAGCAAATGATGGATAGAAGAGAACATTAAGAGAGTTTGTGTACTTAGGTAGTAGGGAAGGATTTCTATGAGTAGGATGACAACTACAAATTACATACACAGTCTAGGATGACCAAAATAATAGACAAGGGTGAAGATGAGAAATAATAGAGGATGGACTAAAATTCTAGGCAACCTGAACATCCTTAGGAACTTGTCAATGTATCATGGGCTGGAGGAATGGAAAATGGACACAATGATGAGTGGATGAGATTTAACTATATATGGTATTTGTTTGAGCTTAAGCATTTGAATCATTGTTCCAAGACGAACAATAGTTCAAGTTTGGGGGTATTTTGTTAGTTGCATAGGATACTAACTATATTCTATGTATTTTGCATATGTTTTGAATGGTTTGAGTAAAAATTAAGACATATTTGCTTTCATATTCATATTTGAGCATTAATAGACACATTTGCATAACATATGCATTATATGTAGAGTTTCAATGTGATTTCAAAGAAAGGTTCCTAAGTGTTTATGCAGGTCCAGGATGAGTACAAAGAGGGTTGATAGTGGAAAATGACTCGAAAATGTACAAATCAACGTATTACTGCGGTAATCAACACATAAAAAAAAGAAGAAACCCCAAAAACACTACTGTGGTACATTACCGCAGTAGCAAAGATGAACCATACCTAGAAACACCACTACCGAATTAGTCAACAACAAAGAAGAGTTACGATGGTAGCTAATCAAGGCAACCAGAGGAGGAAAATCTGGGCAAATGCATTACCCCAGTAACACATAGACAAAACTATATTACTACGGTAGGTAACTGTAGTAACCAGAATGTGTATTTCTAGGTTGGTGTATTACTGCAGTAACAAGTGGCTATTATTGAAGAACAGCAATACTACCGTGGTAGTACAGAATAAGAGGGGATGTGACATGTCTCCTGATTTGTGAATCTGTGTCTCGCCCGAATTACCACAAACATTTACTATGGTAATGTGACTTAAACAGGCATTCCACTGGGTGTTGAGCATTTTTAGAAGCACAACTATAAAAGGAGAAGTGTTTGGCATCACTAGATATCCATGATTCATTGTATAGACATTCATTCTAGATCAAAGAAACATTCTTTTTGGATATTCTCTAAAGATCTAGAGATCGAGGAAGAGTATTAGCAAAGGATTTGGATCAAGGAGAAAGGGAAGACACATCCAGCTTGTCTAGTATAAGTTTCATTGTTTATAATCCTTGTTTTTATATTATTTACATTATTTCTAGCTAAACTCTCTATTCTAGGATGTAATTTCCAATGTTTGAACCCTTAATTTTGAACCTAATTCCTGCATGATAGGCAGGAGCGTTCCACTCTAGTTTTTAATTAATCTACATTGAAGTTCTATTTTATTTCTTGTGATCTTAATGTTTTCTATTTATTAGCCATAGATAGGAAGATTTTAAACTTTTTTACTAACTCAGGAGGTAAGTTTAATAGTTTGATAATCAAGTTATAGATCAGGATAACCAATGGACCTTAAGGTAGCTAGTTTTGATTGGAGATTGAACGTGAAAACCATAATGTTACTACATTAGTTATTTTTCTTTACGCCTCAAGAGAGGGTAATAGAAACTTGACTAATATGTGTTAAGATAACCCGGAAGGGAGTTTTAATGGCAAGTGTTATAACCTACAGAAACATAAGATAGATTAGTTAAGACCAAAATTAATGGGGATCACATGAGACTTTACTATCCTAAAAGCTTGATACCTATTGACTTCAAGCCAATTTTCTTTTGGTTTGAATTTCCTTTTTGTTTAACTATCATCATTACAATTGCAACCTTGATAAAATTGATGCTATTAGTAAGTTGGGTTTTGAGATTATTATTCCTAATCTATTCCCAAAGGACGACATGTGGCTCTCAATCGATTTTTACTACTTGCTACACTACATACTTGCAGTGCACACCGACAATAAATAGTGGTATGATAAATTCGAGATACACAGTAAATAGTGTGTAATCATGGTAAACATTGTAGGCATGTCATAGTATAGATTATATCATCACATATCATACATCATTAGTCATATAACCCTAAGCATGCATATTCTACATGACATTTATGGTCATAGAGCATGGATATTTAAAGTACAATCACACATGCAAGCTTTATTTAAATCAAAATAATAAAGTAAAACCTAGAAATCATCTCCACCTCTATGCCTTAATCTTTGTTCTTGTATTCCAAGAACTTGGTGTTTCTAATGTTTTTGAATCATGTTCTAATGGTCCCTTATCATATATGGCCTATAATATGCAAGAAGATCACCCTAGATGAGCATAATCATGGTCATGGGTTTGTGTATTGTGGTAAGGACAAGGGTTACCACGATAATCGAAATGCAAGGTGAAAATAGGTTTTTGCAAAAATACTTTCGCGGTAGGCTACCACGGTAACCAGAGAATATTTTCGAAAAAAAAAAGTTGCACTACCACAGTAACAAAACCCATTACCTCAGTAATTTGAACAGAATTTCTAGAAAATCAAGTAACATGATGCTGCTACTAAGGTAACGTGATCACTACCGCAGTAACTAGTATGAAAACTAGATTTCTGGGTATATTCCTATCATTCCTCGTTCTCCTATGGCCATTGTTATCCTACTAGTTCAATTCCTAAATCATAAAACACGCATTAGGGATGGAGATAAGATCATTATACCTTTGTTTATCCTTCAAATTCTCCAGTTGATCAAAACACTCGCCTAGCAATAGGTTTGTGCAGAACTCTATTCTTCTTCCTTCCTACTGTGCCAATTGTTGTATAGAACAAATAATGAACGAAAAGAATGCCAAGAAGAAGGCGGGAGAGCAAGAAGAAAAGTGATTCACGCTTGCCTGAGTGAGGAGAATGATGTGTGTGAGCAGTGTTTATGTAAAGTTCTAATGGAAAGATTTTAGAAGCTTTTGGGTTGTTTGAAACTTCCCAATTCTCTATTTAACTTGTTTCCCAAACACAAGAATTAGTAAGTAACTGTTTTAGAAGTTGTCCTCATGTTAGAAGCTTTTCATAGTTGTTTGGAAACCTTTCAAAAATTATCTTCCCGCATGTTTCAGTCGAGCGTGGTATGCGGTAATCAATCTCTGTGTTTTTAATTCAATTTTCTAGGCAAAACAATGCATTAGTGGGGTAACCAAAACATTGGTTATGAAAATTGTTTGTGTTTTGTTTCGTTTTGCTTATTTTTTTGTATATCACCTTGTACTTCTTCTGCACCATAATTTCCATATTTCCAAAGATTATTTTACTCAAATAAGTTTATTTAATTTTTATTTATCAAATTTTCATACAAATTTTGAGGTATTACATAAGAGGATTGTTTCATTGATGATTATTGTGACACAGGTATTAGAAGAAGTATTAGTAATGCCTTGTCCCCCAAGTGACCCTGATGAGTCCTTTGTATATTGTGAACAGATGGTTGATGAACCATAGTAACTTAATGTTGTCCTAATTGAATTATATTATATTTATTGATGAACAAGGGTAGTAATGACATTTGTAATTTCAGAGATGGTCATTAGGAGGCGGGATGTTACATGCTTGTTATGATGTGATAAGTATTGCATAGGACTAATAATATAATTATTTTTAAATGAAATGTATTAATTGTTCATAACATTACATGCATACATTGTTTTGAAAGACTCCATACATGTAACACTCAAGGATTTTGTCAAAATTTTTGCAAAATTAAATTCAATAAAAATTAAATGAAATTATTTGGACAAAACAATCCTTGGAAAATTGATGAAATTATAGTAGAAATGACGTATAAGGTGATGTATGAAAGACACGCCAAACCGAAGCTAAAAATAAAACAAAACACAAAATTCATCCTGACTACCTAGGTAATGGTATGGACTATCGAAGTAATGGTGTGGATTACCTAGGTAATGGTATGGACTACCAAGGTAATGGTATGAACTATCAAGGTAGTGAACTGTGTATGTAGAAATTGAAAAATGGAAATTGCTTAGAATACAACAGTGATGCAAATGATTATAACAGTAATGCCCTGATTATTGTGGTAGTGCAACTAATTCTTGCACAAAAATATTTAGAAACTTGCCAAATTTCTCTAAGAAGCTTCTCAAACGAATTAGCAACTTCTAAAATTAATCTTTGCAATTTTTTGGCCATGAAGAACAAGTAAAGAAGGGTTTTAGAAAGGTTTCCACATTGAAGACATTCAAACTTGCTAATTCCTACCCATTAGAACTCAATATAAACCCAAGCATGAGCACCATTCTCTTCATCCCAGTAAGAACTAGAAAAGTTCTCTTCTTGCTCTCCTTGCCTCTCTTTTGGCGTCTTTTTCATTTTTTGGCTATTCTAAATAGAAAACAGAGTAGTAGAGAGGTGGAGTAAGGGAGTTCCGCACAAATTCTATGCCAGAAGGAGATTCAACAAAGGAGTTGGAATTAAAGGATTAAGTGTAGAAGGTGGAAGTGATTTTTGAATTTTATCTTATTATTTTGATTCAAGTATTATGTACATGGTTGTTTGCTTAGCTTAGAAAAATGTCACGATTATACATGTCAAGCCTAAAAATGCATGCTTAGGGTTATATGCTAACGATGCATGATTGTGATGATATGATACATGCTATGACATACTTTCCATGAATGCATGCTAATTACTATTATCATGAATTTATCATGACATTATTCATTTCTAATGAAAGATTAAACAAAGATTCTAACCACGTACTGGCACAAGGACGAATTTTCACCGTGAGTGTTCCAAATTAGTACTTTCAGGATGTGAACTGAGGGTTTGAATTTAACCCCACTTCATCAATGGTACGTTTGAAGGTCCAAACTTGACCTCATCTTCTAAATATAGAACACTAAGGCATAACCCTTTCAGTATTTATATCAACTAATAACAAGTAACTATTTGAATCACATAGTGTTTTGAAGTGTTTGTTATGCACACTATATTTGATTTTAAATAATGAATTAAATATTTAGAATGGTCCACTGAGCGCATAAGCTCACCCTTCCTTTTCTAACCTTTTAGGGAATTTCTGAACAAATGTTCTATAGTTAGAGTTCAATTTTACTCATGAAATGTTTATGTCAGGCATGTTATCCCTAATTTATATTTTATGTTAAAATTTAGTTTAATATAATAAAGTTCAAGGGTCTTTGTACTTTATAAATATTCAATTCAATCAATGATATTGATTTATTTTATCAAATAATTTCACATGTGTTTTATGAAATCCGTTTAAGTGTTTGTTTTATAGAAGTGAGTTGGAAAGAAATAAAATAATGTGACATCGTCTGCCTCTCGAGCGGCCCACAAAAAGAGAAAGAGATATCCAACGAGCAAGCTAGTGATGTGAGCATGCCAGGACAATTTGGGCGATGGAGGTGGGATGTTACAATACATACCAACTATTGTGTTATTTTATGTTTAATCGCTGAGTCATGTCGTTAGACTTACAATTCCTTTGACGATTTTCATGATCCACTGTGCAGGACAAGGGTAAAGGAATTTTGATTTAGTAAACTTTCGCTGTAGATTAGATATTTTGTGTTGTAGATATTGTTGGTTAGAGTAAATGTCATTTAAATTCTCACGACGATATAGTATATATGTTATGATATCATATAAGACAATATTCTAAATTAAGAAATATTATGTTGTTTTTTCAATGATATATGACTGTTGGATGATGTTAGGCTTAACAGTGATTCATCGAGTTAGTGTGTAGAGGACGACTTGATATGTTACTATATTTGCTAGTCTGGCCGTTTGCAAGATTAGTAGATAGGGTCTCAACCACCAATATCTTAATTCTTTTGGCTATGAATTACTTGTGGTTATTTCCGCAAATATTTTTCTTTTATCATTGATTTATTATCCATCATTGGCAAATTCTTTTTGAAAGTTCACTTCCTTAATCTCTCTTTTTTCCTTTTACTTACTCAAGGAAGACGAAGACATAGCATCCTTCATTAAACTAAGAGGTACCGTAGCTACTTTGGTATCGTTACTATAATAAAGAGATTGTAGCTACTCATTGTGCAAAGATGTGATAGCAATATATGGCTAGGACATTTTTATTAAGAATTTTGTCTCCCTCTGCCTGCATGTATATATATACACGTTGATTGATGAACGAAGAGAGTCAACTAAATATTTAATTGTAAGATAGATAAAAAAGGTGCATACTAGCGTTCGCATGCATTTATACTATATTGATTGATGCCCCCTGTAAAGATACCTTAGTTGATAGATGAAGAGTTGGCCAAGTATTAATTAGAAATTAAAGAGATAAATGATTTATGCTAATTGTTACATGCATTCATTCCATGTTAATAAATATCCCAATTTTAGAAATTAAAATTTGTAAGGAAGTTGCCAATGCAATAATTTTATTAGTTTTTTTTTTTATGAAAATATTAATTCACTTTTTAAGATAAGAGAAGATGAATCCCCAAAGTGATGTTTTATACATACATGCATGAATAGTTTTACGCATGTCAAATGATAAAGTAAAACAATAATTTAGGAAGAAAAAGGTGGGATGGTGATAGGTTACTTGTATTTTCATGTGTATTAGTGTAAATTTTTGTTGTTATTTTGAAGAAATTAAGCATTGCAATGGTTATTAATTTGTAAATATTTGGGATGTGTCGTTATTTTATTTGGCGTGATGAATCTTTTTGGATTCGGAATGTCAGAATGAATTATTTAAGTTGGCCCTCCGTGCAGGAATAGATAACACCAAATAAAATAACGACAGTACGCGTGCAGGGATGAACAACCATTCAATATTGAGACTTGTATCTCAACTTCATCCATATTGAATGGTTGTTCATTAAACATCACGTCAATGTATTATTGAATATGATATCGTAACAATGTCACACAGAAAGACATGCGATGTTAAATCTGTCTATCCGTGAAAACATATTAGCTAGCAAATAGAAGATTACTTACAAGAACATGCCGGTGCCCTTTAATAAGCAAATCTTGTTTGTTGAATGATTACTCTTGATAATATTTAATTTACTTTCTAGTATTGTCGTGGCTTTACATTGAAGCTTCAATTGAGTTTGTCTTAATTTATAGAATTTCTAAACTCAGGACTTCTTTCTTCATTATTCTAACTATTTATATTAGATTTATATAAAATATAAGATTTATAGTTCGGAAAGAATTATGCATATATATGAAAGAAAAATCCAAGGCCCATAGTTACTTTTCTTTAGAGCAACATTCCACAGAAATTAGCCAAATTAATTCAGCTAAATATAGTAAACAATTTGTTTAAATCCAAAAAGTAAAAGTATTTGTACACAATTTAATTTACATCTCTTTTTAGAACATTTTGTTTAATATGAAATTTGTAGCCTTGAGACTCTGGCCTCTTTAATTTAATTTTTGTTTAAAACTCTTATTTTATCTTTTACAACAACGTGGTTAGTAGGAGAGAATCACTGTGATGTCTTCCAAGTCCCATCAGTTTTCATATTTAAATTTATTAATTTGACTAGAGACGACCAACAAAATATGTAACAATTCCTTTTTGTTTGTAATTCCTTTTTTTAGTTAAAGAAATTGGTTCCGAGAAAAACATCTTAATTAAGCAATATCCACTGTTCCTCATAGACTACACGGGACTCTGCCACGTGTACGCTGGTTGACACACTCTCTCTTTGGCAGGTAAGCTTGTTAACTAATTATCAATTAACGACAGGCTAGTAGAGAGCAGCTGAGCCACTAAGTTATCTCTTTATTAATTAGTTAATTTTTTTTTTCTTCTTTTCTTTTTCATTTTTTGTCGTTGTCGTGGGCCTCGTGGCAGGAGAGAATTGCCATTACAATGCGCCTACGGCATGCAGGGTAATTATCTAGAAAGGGAGAGCATCGTAACGTAGCAAGTAGCCAAGCGTTCCTTAGAATGCACGGTGTGCGCAACGTGACAAATGATACCTAAATTCGAGCCTAATGAAATGATATTATTTGGTATCGGTGTCAGAAGGCCGTGCTAGCCAATTGGTATGTTGTTTACATCTTATTTGTGTTATTTCAACAATGATTGCCAACTATTAATCTAATAATTTTAAAATCCAAAGAGTTCAATCAACGTATCAAAACCATAAAGACTTCAACGTAAAATGTTTTAAATTTCAATGGGCCATGAATTACTTTTCTTTTAATGTCATGTCACTTGTTTCTAGTGCTTTTAAAATCCATCTTTATTTTGCTTAGTCAACCACTTTGATGGAAAGTCCAAATTTTGTTCCTTAAATCAAATTGATTTTAACTTATATTTATTTTCATATAATTAAAAGTTGTCCCAATTCTACCCTTTTCTAGTTCATTCAAATGTATTTAACTTTTGTTTAACTTGAATATTAGAGAAAAAATTGTTTCATACATATGAGAACACATTTCATTTAAGTGGATTTTCTGTCACACACATAGGTATAAGTGACTTAGTGTAATGGTCATGTTTGGACATGTATTGTAGCCTATAAAGAGGGCATTTTAAGTTTCATCTTAATTAGAGCTCGTTTTACCCTCAGAAAGGTCAACATAATTGGCCTTACGTTTTGATGCTTGCTTTTTGATTTTGTGAAAATGCTTAATGTCTTCCTCGTAAGAGATGTGGTAGTTGCTTAAAATAGTGCATACTTATCTCCATGTCCTTTTGTAAATTTACCACAACTATCCCATTAGCTATGTGCTATTGCTAGTATGCGGTCTTCTAGTGATACTTGCTCCCCTATGAGTGTGTGCATGTTTTCTTTCTTGTAACCAATACCATTGTACAACTTTTATCAATATTAATATAAAAGTTCTTTTCGTTTTTCTTTTATATATGTATCTTTACTTGTTGTCTATTCTTGTGCATATTGTTTCTTTTTACTTGCAGATTAATATACCTTACTAACTATCTGACTTAGTTGGATGCCTCACGAGTGTTCCTCGACTAACTAACTAGCTCATTACAAGTGGCAAAAGAGCCAATTAAAAAGAGAATAGCAACACATCATAAGCCGACTAAGGAGCACTTGGAAGAATTGGAGAATCGAGCCGCACAAAGTACAAAGATGGTTGCAGTCATGAAGTAATTAGTTAAACCAGTAGAGTTAATTTAAAAAAAAACAACAAAAAACAGCAATAGATCTATGATGAGGCCCTTGATGGATGCCAAGCATGAAAAAACTCATCGGGCATTCTTAGAAGCTTGTGGTTAACTAAATGATGTGAACACTCGAATAAATGCTATCATAACATTGGCTATGACAAACAGTCGTCTAAGAGAACTTGAGGTCATGCGATAATTAAAGTTGCTTAAACTGACGCATTATGGTGGGACTTGAGATGCCAAATAACACGAAAGGTAAAGTTGTTTAATATTATTTTATATATAATTATTTTTTCGACAACAAGTAATTTATCGAAGCTCAAACTTGAGACCTCCTTATTATTAGTACACTATTTTAATCAACTGAATTGATAGATCATTCTTGTCCCCATAGTATTTAATTTTATTTTTAGGGTCAATGAGCTAAAATTCTTGGTTTTATGTTGCTTACGACTTTTATACCCTAAATTTTTATTTTTATTATTTATTCATTTATAGAATTTTAATATTTACATAATTAAGCATTTATTATATAAATTTTCTAAATTTGTTGGATATTATAAGCGCTTGTGGAGTTTTGTCCGAATCAAAGTTCATTTCACCCACAAAATGGCCTAATATGATTGGTCTCATATTTTAATATTTCCTTTTGGATTTTTTCAAAATGCTTAAAATCTACCTTCCAAGGAAGGTGGTTATTAAGGGTGTAAGCGACCTAACCAACCCAACCCGACTTGACTAAACTTGACCATTTCATGTCGGGTTGGGTCAATTTTAAATGCTAAGTTGTGTTGGTTGGGTCACCAATTTAATGGACCGAACCAAATCAGGTTGGGTCTCAAGTCCCATTGTAACATCTCGAAAAGTTTATATGAAATTTAAATTTTTACTTAGAAAATTATATAGCATTGACGAATGAGAATTTTGGCAAGTCATAGTTGACCCAAATGAGGAATAAAAATCAATTTAGTGGATTTTTGGAAGAAATATATGAATATAATGTATATTATGGGTATCATAGCCAAAAATACAATGATATGTGCAATTTTTGATGAAAACAAAATTAGAAAGTCAATTGGGATCGAGATTTGAAAAAAAATCCACAAAGAAAGCAAGAAATTCGGTTGAAAAATAAAAAATAAACTCAAAATACTGCGAACCGTAGATATGGAATCTAATCTCATGATCCGATGGCCAAGATCAGATCTGCACGTACACACGAGCGTACCGAATCATCAAGATCAAATGGCCAGAGATCAGCGTATGTAACTCGAGGATGATCGTGTGGCCAGAAGTGAGTTCGTTGATCGCGAAATCAGATCCAGACACTGTGATCGAGGATCATCTGACAGTCAAGATTGAAGTTGCATTGAGAGATCGCGAACAGTGCTGCGCTCGAGGATCATCGGACGGTTCAGATCAAAGCTGCGTTGATTAAATCGTGAACTATTGATGCGCTCGAGAATCATCTAACGGTCCAGATCGAAGCTGTTTTGGATTGATCGCGATCGTTGATGCGCTCGAGGAAAATCCAACGGCTAAGATCAAAGGTCCGATTTTTTGTTGATCGATCCGAGGTTAATCCGACGGTTGAGATTAACGGATTCGAAAAATTAAACGAAAATTACCGAAAAAGAACGAAAAATACAAAATTTAATCCAAAAATTCTAAAAAAAATAGTTTCTAAATTCTGAAAATTATTTCTAAAATTTAAAAAAAATCCAAAAAATACTCATTTTGCTCCAAAAATTAGAAAGTATGAAAGTAAGGAAAAATATGGTGTTTTATTCAAAGAAGAACACAAAAATTTTTAATTTTCTCCCTTAGAAAACCTATATAAACCCCCCTAGGCTCTCAATTTCATTCATTTCAAAAAAATAAGAGTTGAATTCTCCTCTTGTTTTCTCTAAGCCTACTTCTTGGCACCTTTTCCCATCTTCCCTTCTTGTGTGTGTGAGAAGTTCTTCTCTCGAATTTGGGAAATTAAGTTGGGCGATCTTCATTGGCATTAGTACGTGGAGGGAATTGCTGCCGAAATTCCGGAAGAAAGCGTCACAAGGTGGAAGTGATTTCTAGAACACCCTTCTATTCTTATTTAAATTCATGGCATGCTCATTATTGTGTGTTTTTCATTGAATTCAAAGATTTTCAACTTTAGTTCTAGAATTTTAAAATGTTTATCTCAGTATTTCATTTTTGATTCATGTTTGAGAAATCATATCATCCATTCCATGTTAGTATCATGCTTAGGCTTTTAAATTAAAGTATGATGCATGTTTTATGAGTATTTCACGAATTGACTGTGTATATTCTGAATTTTAGTTTGATTTCATATTCTGAAATTTATTTTATGAGATCATGATATGAGAATTAATCAAAGACGATGGAGATAATAACCATGTACCATCATAGTGGTCATGGCGACGCTATGAATGTTCTTTTCATATGAGTTAGGCATATAGTTTTTAGACCTAAGTACTTGAGGGTCGTGTATCACTGGTGGGACACTATGTGTAACAGGTTGACGCCGACATATGCCATTCATAGGTTGATGTCGAGTGGGCCCTATTTACTTAGTTAAGAACATCAAAGGATTAAAGGTCCTTTTGGTCTGAGACTCGACTTAAACAAATTGTTGTTTGAAACGCCTAATGATTGCAAGTGTTTGAATTATGAATATAAAAGATGGTTGTTCGAAAAGGATCCACTGGGCTATGTGTTCACTCTTCCTTTCTTATTTTTCAGGAACATGAACCTATGAAGTAGTTAAATATAGATAGTTTCTTAGAAAGTGTCTACAGTATTATATTTTTTTAGAATTTTTAGGGCATGTTGTCCAAAGTTTTTATACTTTTCTACTAAAAAGTATTTTGAAGACTTCCGTTGTACTAATTAGTTTTTTTTTTTGAAGAGTTTAGTACTTTTATTTTTTCTATTATAAATAAAATAGTTTGAATTTCTTTATTTCTTTTAATTTGTCTTGATTTTGTTGAAAATTTTGCATTCTTGAATTTTATACAAAGGCACAATATATTGAAAAGAAAAAAACAAGTGTGTGTCGCTTGTAATGTAGCACTGGCTTGACCCGTCGTTTTGTTAAGTCCACTGTCAAGAGAACAGTGACAAATGTACATTGCTTAAAAGATACGAGGGTTGGGGTGTTACACCCACCTAAAAAAGTCAGCTTTCACCTAACCCGACTCAATATATATATATATATATCCCAATATTTGTATATATCCAAACATTCTAAAATCCTATACATTCTAATCTATATTGTGTTCTAAATACTATCTAATATGCATGTTAAACTTCTAACCTAATCTAATCTATATCAAATTTCTACCTAAATATTATTTATATATCTAATCTCTTAACCTATATAAAATTTTTAATTATCATGGCCGTCCTTATTAAGGACTCCCAACATTATACTCCAATGTTAGAGCATACTAAACAAATTTTCATTGTAAATTTCCTCATTAAGGACTCCCAATACTCATGCTCCGCTAATAGAGCTCAAGTGCAAATGTTGGGTAACAATAACAGATGAAAGATCCTTTTATAGGAGAAAAATTGAACTTTTTTCACAAGCAATGTGAGATTAAAAAAGTGAGAAAACAATTGCAAAACTTTCATGAGAGAAATTTTATCTTTATGTATCGATAGACTAATTAAATGATATGAAACTAAAATAAGGAGAAGAAAGAGGGTTTTAGCCTATATGAAAGAAAAGTATTAATTATGGGTAACATAAATAAAATAAAATAATTATTATATGATTAAGTTATACCTTTATAATTATATCATACTAGTAGAAATGTACGCATATAAATATGTTTTAAGAATTGAAATTTTAACACAATATATCATATAATTAGTGACAAAAACTAATTACTTATACGCCCTTTTATTTTTTTTATATATCTTAATTATTATGACATTAAAATATATTAACTTAAATTTACAATCTTTATTACTATTATATCATATTAGAAAATAGTCTATTTAGGATATATTTATTTTTTTAAAAAATAAACTATCTTCAACATATATCATGCCCATCTTTTATTATTTATTACATGTGTCCTATATTATCTATATGTTGGTTCTTCTAAATTTATAATTAAACATTGTTTTGATGATTATCAAGATACAAATAAATATTGTTAAGTAGTTTATTTTACAATTTTTGAACACATTTGTTTTACAAATTTAACAAATATATATCACACCCAACTTTTATTTACATTTTCTTATTTATCAAATTTAATTAGTGTTATAATAGTTACTTGAAAGAATATTGTAAGTGCAATTATAAACTATTTTTTATTGAAAATAAATCAATTTTAATATGTCACATCAAACTTATATTATATTGTATAAACAATTTTATCACTTATTATATCCAACTTTAATACATTAATATTATAGCTAATATTTTACAAGAACAGATTATTTTTAATACACATTTGATACGCAACTTTAAATTATTATATGGTCATATCACAACTTTAACATTAATTTAGGCTACTATTTTATAAAAATAACACATATATATTTGATATAAATTTTATTCCCTACCTTGATCATTTTATTGTCACATTACAATTTGTGTCAAAAAACTTTGGTAGATTTATTTAATGAACATTGAATAAGATTTGAAAAAGCGTAAAAAAAAGTTTAACTCATTACAAGTTTGCTTGTTTCGAAGAAAAAAAAACTTGTAAAGTTATAAGAAAGGTGAATTAAGTTTGTATAGGAAGAGCATTCTCCAACTTTTTTCATTGAAGCAATGTGAAACTAAAATTTAAGAGAAATCTTTACTTCTTCAGTTCTTAAATGTTTGTGTGTTTGGAAAAGGAAAAAGTGAAAAATACAACTTTTGTTCTGACATTGCTGGGATAGAAAAGGTTAAGAGGTTGTCTTCCTATATAAAGTTATTTGCCTTTTTATTTAACTCAACTTAAAAGAGAGTCTCACATTTTATTAAGAGGCTTTTAATGAAAATTTTTAATACACAATTGCATTTAAAACTTTTCTCAAATTATATCATATAATTTTTAATAAATGTTATTTAAAAATAACAAATTAGTTCAACACAACATTGGGTCGATCGAGTTGGCCCACCCATAAAAGGGAAGGTCATGTTGCATTGAGTCTAGCCTAGTCCAACCTAGCCTAATCGGGTTGAGTGAAATTGTGGGCCGAAACCTAATCAAACCTAGCCCTATTACACCCCTAGTAGTAGCCTAAAATAATGCAAAAATATCCCCCATATTCAAGTGTTCTTTTAAAAAGCTAATAAGAAGTCTCATTGGCTACTTACTATTGTTAGTACATACTCTTCTAGCGATACCTGCCCCCCTAGGTGTGTGTGTGTGCTTTTCTTCTTACAACCAATACAATTATACAATTTTTATTAATATTAATGCAAAAATTATTTCTATTACTTGTTGTCTATTCTTGTATATGTTATTTCTCTTTGCTTGTAGATTAGCTAGCCTTACTAATTAATTAACATAATTGGGTGCCTCACGGGTGTCCCTCGATTGACTAACTAGCCTGTGGCAAGTGGTATTTGAGCCAAGCAAAGAGAAATGTCAGAATAGCACAAGTTTACTAAGAAACACCTTAGAGCACCCAACGAACTAGGTCGCTCAAATTGAAAAATTGGTAGTGACCATCAACCAATTGGTTAAACGAGGGTTTATCTTATAACCAAGTATTGAACTTGAATTTTAGAGAAAAAGTTGTTTCAAAGATATGATAATTCATTTTGCTTAAGTAGATTTTCCCACACACAGAGTTATAGGTGACTTAGGTCATTGCAAGCAAGTGCAAAATTTTTGAAGCTTGGCTTTATGGTTTTTTCTACTCTTTTGGTTAGAAAAGAAAGTTTCTAAATAGAGTTTTAATTTTGGAGAAAGGTTGAAAAACTTTTAAGTGTTCTTTAAAGTTACTCTATTAAGTTTTTCTCTTTGGTATCAAGTGGCAAATATGCAAATCAAGAAATCAAATTGTTAAGCTATATTTGCAACCTTTCTAAATTCCTTTGGAAAAAGCTCTTATTCATTTTTCAATTTTCATTTTGAAAAGACATGATTGAAGAGATTTCAAATGATCAAGAAGAGGGTTTCTAATTTTCACTCTATCTTAATTAATCTCCAATCAAAATCCAATGATTTCCTTCCTTTATCTCAACTTACGTACTCTATCTTGTTTAATTTGGTTGATTATCATTTTGGAAGGTATTTACTTTAACTTGTACTTTCATTCTAAAATTGTTTCATAGAGAAAAGTCCCCTCTTTATAAGCTCAAGTGTATTTGAATTGGCTTGTTAGTCAATTGGGAAAACTCCTATTTGAAGGTTGATGTTTGTAAACAATAGGATATGCACCTATAAGTTGCATCACGTTTAGGTTGTAACAATTTTGATTTACACTTTGTTAAGTTAGTGTTAGTTGCATTGCATACTAACATTATTTTATATATTTAGTATATTTTTGTATGGATTTTGTAGGAAATAGGACGTATTTCTTTATAATTAGGTGCATGAATATTTATGTTAAGATTGCATGTATTTCAGCATTTAAAGAATTTCAATATGTTTTCATGTGGTTTTATGTGTAATATAATGCTCGAGAAAGGTTCCTAGTGGTTTATGCAGGTACAGGTTAAATGGGTGAAGATACACAAGCTAACACAAAGGAACGAAAGCTCAAACAATGGCAGAAGATGGTAATTACCATGGACTCGAACCTATAAATGTTTGCACAAGCAGCAAGCCCAATAGCAAGGGAGAAAACAGCCCAACATTGCAAGCCAATAGCATCTCGGCCTAGCAGCAATAACATGGAGGTCATTACATAAGTCACGAACCAGAAAAAAAAAGAAGAATCAAACTCACGCGACACTATTGCGATAGTGCGATAAGGAGTGGTCATTGATGTGTGGAATTTTTGGAAAAATTGGTGTACCATGTTACCGTGACTCTGTACCACAGTATTTCAATTAGGGATGATTATTAGGCTATGTTAAGTCACTTGTTAGGGTTTATTAGAGGGTTTTACAAGTTCTTTGAGACAAAACTATAAATAAACTCATGTATTAGGTTTTTCAATATGCAGTTAGTAGTTTCTAATACTATTGACAACCATGGCAAAGGGAGAGAAGAAAAGTGGAAACAAACAAAGAATGAGGTTACAATGAGAATATGGTTTTCTATTCACTGAAATCTCTGTTTGGTGATATCTACATGATGTCCGGCTAAGTATTTTTATTTCTAAGGTGTGATTTTGATTGTAGGAACCTTTGATTTTTATTTAGATTAATCTATTCCAAGGTATTGTTTTATAATTTGCGTGATTATTGCTTTTTATTTATTGGCCACAAATAAATTGATTTCAAATTTTAAACTAACTCGAAAGAGAGGTTTAACAATTGAATAATCAAAGTATAGACCTAGAAAGATTAATTGACTGAGAGGTTATTGATTCTATAGAAGGTTGCACGTGATTATTGTGTTTATTGAATTAGTTTGTTAACTGTATACCTCAAGAGGGGGTATCAGATAAGAGACTAATAGGTATTAAGGGACCTCAAGAGAGGGTTTTAATGATTAGTGCTATAACCTATAGAAACAAGAATTAGATTAATTGAAATAAAGATTAAAGGGGAATACATTATATTTTACTATCCTATAATCTTAATTGAAATAGTTTAAAAACCAAAAATCATTTGTTTTCAATCTCAATTTAGTTTAAACCATTCAAACTTTGATTCTAAGCCTTAATAAAATTGATCCTAAAATTAAGTTGGGATTTGAGATTATTAATCATAAACCATTCCCCAAAGACGATATCTGGTACCTTACCTTGTATTACTATTGCGATCCTAAGCACTTGTAGTGATTTCAACAAGTTTTTGGCGTCGCTTCTAGAGAATGATGTTAATAATCTTAAAATCAATTGAAATTAGTTGAATTTTAATTAAGGCATTTTATTTATTTATTTAGCTTAATTGAATATACTTGATATTTTTGTTTGCTTGTGGTGTTATAGATTTTGGATGAGTAGAGATTCTATTGGGTTGAACGATCCAGATCTGTTAAAAACCATTATGCAAATTTAGTTGGAATCTAGAAGTCATACATCTAACATGGCTGAAAGTGAAAGATCAGTTGTTGGAAATGATGGTGAGGCACGATTACAAGATTTCTTTAAACCCATACTAAATAATAATGACTTTGGAATTGCCAGAATTCTCATCAATGCCAACAACTTTGAGTTGAAGCCCTCTTTGATTACTATGGTGCAATAGCAGCAGTTTGGGGGCTTAGCTACTAAGGATCCTATGGCACATCTGAATTATTTTGTGAAAATATGCGACACTATCAAGATGAATGGTGTGATTGAGTATCAGTTGAGATTGAGGCTTTTCCTTTTCTTTTTGAGGGATAAAGCATGAACATGGTTGCAAACTCTCTTGCCAGGTAGCATCACCACCCGGGAAGAGGTGGGGCAAAAATTTCTACAGAAATATTTCACTTCTATGAAGGTTCATCAACTAAGAGGTGAGATTAGCTCGTTTAGGCAGTCAGATTTTGAGTTTCTCTATGAAGCTTAGGAGAGGTTCAAAGATTTATTAAGAAGATGTCCTCAGCATGGCTATCTCCTGTAGCTCCAGATTTAAATGTACTATAGTGGTTTGACACTACTTACCAGAGCCTTGGTTGATTCAGCAATGGGGGGCTCTTTGATGGGAAAGTCTACTATTGAGGCTACTAAACTTATAGAAGACATGACTGCTAATGCTTATGGTTATGGGTCTTTGAGAGGATTAGTTAAAAGGGTTCGATTACACCATGTGGATGATATCACAGCTCTATAGGCCTAGATTGCTTATATGACCACTAAATGAATTCACTAATCAAAAAGCTTGGTAATGGCGACATTCAGCAACAATAGACTCAAGCTATTCTGGCCATAGCTAAAGATCATAAAACTCCTTATACTGAAGAAACATCCATAGATTAGTTGAATGTTATGAATCGGTTCAACAATTACCAAGGTCAGCCTTAAGAGTATAATGTGGTAAAATATTACCATCAGGGGCTCCGCTATCATGAGAATTTCACTTATGCTGGCAATAGATATGTCTAGTGAGCCCCATGTAGTTATGCCCCTTAGTAAGGCCTACATGACAAGAAACCTTTTATGGAAGATAAAATGGATGAGATTTTGAATATGCAAGTGTGCTTCTTTAAATAATTGACAAGAGGTTTAGATGGGGAACATGAATGCCACAGTAAAGAACCTTTAGACTCAGGTGGGACAAATAGCCGAAGCACTTTCTAGCTAGCGAAGTTCCTTCCCCATGATACTCAAGTGAACCCAAAGCAAAGCTGCGAGGTAGTCACAACTAGAATGGTAAAGAAGTACAAAGTCCATGTTGCCCATCTAGGCCCACCATTATAATTGTCGAAAATAAAAGTTCTGAAAAACCTACATCACCACAATCAGCAAAGATCGAACAGAGTGAGCCCAAACAAAAAGCATAGGTGAGACATCTAGGCATAACTATTCATGGTAGCAAATACCTTGAACATCTAGCACTACCATTTCCTCAGAGATTCCAAAAAAGATATTGGATGAAGAGTTTGCTAAGTTCTTGGAAATGTTAAAGAAAATTCATATAAACATTCCCTTTGCAAAGACATTACAACAAATGTCTAACTACGCCAAGTTCATGAAAGAGATCTTGTCTAAGAAGCGAAAACTAGAAGACTTTGAAACTGTGAAGCTTATTGAAGAATGCGGTGCTATCCTGCAGAAAAAGCTTCATAAAAAATTAAAAGATCCAGGGAGCTTCACCATTCCATGCAACATTGGCTTAGAAACCTTTGAGAAGGCACTTTGTGATTTGGGAGAAAACATCAACCTCATGCCTATATCAGTATGCAAAGGATTGTGAATGTTAGAGATCAAGCTTACCGCTATTTCTCTTTAGCTTGATGATAGATCTTTCACTTATCTGTGGGGTATCATAGAAGATGTCTTAGTAAAGGCGGATAAGTTCAACTTTCTGGTGGACATTGTCATTTTGGATATAGAAGAAGATGGGGAGATTCCACTGATTCTTGGGAGGCCCATTCCTAGCTGCATGCTATGCACTGATTGGCGTACACAAAGGCAAGCTCACTTTACGGGTAAATGAAGATAAAGTGGTTTCAATCTCTACAAGGCTATGCAATTCCCTAGTGATCTACATGGATGCAAGAGAATTGAGGGGATAAATTCTTCTATTGTTGAAGTGGTAGATGAATTAAGCTCTCAAAATGATATGATTGGGTGCATTTCTTGCTCTATTTCCTCTTCCCAACACATGATTGAAATTGAGAGAGTGCATGTTCTAGCTTTAGAAGCCTCAGTACCTAATCCTAATAGCACACATATTCTTTTGCCTGATCCTACCCATTTTGAACATCTTCAAGATCTTCCTAAGGCCATTGACTTGAAGCCCTTCCAGATCATTTAAAGTATGCCTATTTGGGTGAAGCACTATCCTTACCAGTTATTATTTCTTCCTCTTTAACCTCTATTCAAGAAGAAAAACTACTACAAGTGCTTCGGGAACATATGTCCACCATTGGGTGGACAATTAATGACATACGGGGTATTAGTCCAACTATCTACATGCACAAGATTTTAATGGAAGAATCTCATAAACCATTGGTTGAGCATCAGCAGAGGGTAAATCATATAATGAAGGAGGTGGTTAAGAAATAGGTGATGAAGTGGCTCAAAGTAGACATTATTTACACTATTTTAAATTTACAGTGGGTTAGTCCTATTCATGTGTTGCTTAAAAAGGGAGGAATCAGTATAATTACCAATGAAAAGGGCAAGACCATTACTTCCAGAACTACTATAGGGTAGTGAGTTTGCAATGATTATAGGAAATTGAATAAATCCACCAGAAAAGATCACTTCTCTCTGCCATTTATGGATCAGATGCTAGACTTGATTACAGGATATCACTTCCACTGTTTCTTAGATGGATACTCAAGCTACAGTCAGATTGTCATTGCTCCAGAAGATCAAGAAAAGACTACTTTTACTTGCCCTTGTGGTACCTACGCATTTTGAAGAATACCCTTTGCTTTATGCAATGCATCAGCTACTTTTCAAAGATACATGATGGCCATTTTTGCTAATATGATAGAAGATATTATGGAAGTATTCATGGATGACTTCTCTGTGTTCGGTGCTACATTTGATGGCTGCCTCATCAATCTAGAAAGAGTGTTATCCCATTGTGAAGAGAAGAACTTGGTTCTTAACTGAGAGAAATGTCACTTTATGGTGCAAGAAGGCATAGTATTAGGACATAAAGTGTCTGTGGGAGGACTAGAGGTGGACCATGCTAAAATTGAAGTGATCAAGATTTTGAAACTACTTACATTAGTTCGAAAAATTTGCAATTTCTTGGGGCATACGGGGTTCTATTGCAAGAATTCCTCTCAAATAACTTGTCCTCTATGCAATCTACTTGAGAAAGAAGTTGAATTTAACTTTAATAATGAGTGTCTAGAGGCATTTACAACACTAAAGAAGGCACTCATGTGTGTTCCTATCATGTCTACTCCAATTTAAGAAAAACCCTTTGAGATTATCTGTGATGTTCAGAACCCTTTGAGAAGAACCCTTTGAGATTATGTTGTTGGTCCTATGTTGGGACAAAGACGTGACAAGATGTTCAGAGCTACATACTATTCAAGCAAGACGCTAGATGATGCATAAAAAAATTATACTACTACTAAAAAAGAGTTGCTAGTTGTTGTCTTTGCTTGTGACAAGTTCAGAGCTTATATTGTGGGTTCCCATGTCATAGTATTCATTAATCACATTACAGTTCATCATCTCTTTGCCAAGAAGGCGTTGAACCTCGCCTTCTCAGATGGATCCTTCTACTTCAAGAGTTTGATATTGAAATAAAAGATAAAAAAGGTATAGAGAATGTGGTAACTAATCACTTATCTCGTCTCCCTGGAGACATTGCTAATGATTCTATGCATATCATTGAATTATTCCCTGATGAGCAGCTTTTGACTATACTAGACCATCCACCATGGTATGCTGACCTTGCTAATTACCAAATTACAGGTAAAGCACCAACAGATCTATCAAGTGTTCAACTTAAGCGCTTCACACATGAAGCCAAGTTCTATTTATGAGATGATCCTTATCTTTACCGTTGATGTGCTAATAAGGTTATTCTTCACTGCATTCTTCAAGATAAAATTCAAAAAGTCCTTCATGATTGTCATGCCTCTCCTTACTGTGGTCACTACATTCACTATAGAATTGCCTAGAGTGTTCTTGAGAATGGCTTTTATTGGCCCACTATGCTTAAAGATGCCTATCAATTCGTGAAGATATGTGAAGCATGCCAAAAATAGGATAA
Source organism: Tinospora cordifolia (assembly GCA_030144865.1). Taxonomy (NCBI): domain Eukaryota; kingdom Viridiplantae; phylum Streptophyta; class Magnoliopsida; order Ranunculales; family Menispermaceae; genus Tinospora; species Tinospora cordifolia. Next base: position 32,281 of record JAJIYU010000294.1, read on the forward strand.
TATCTCAAAAAAAAAAAAATGAAATGCCTCTGAATTCCTTTACAGAGGTTGAAGGATCAATTGACTGAGAGGTTGATGATTCTATAGGAGGTTGCACATGATCACTATGTTTATTGCATTAGTTTGTTAACTGTACACTTTGAGAGATGGTGTTAGAGAAGAGATTGATAGGTATTAAGGTGCCCAAAAGAGGGTTTTAATGATTCTTTTAACCTACAGAAACATGAATTAGATTAATTGAAATAAGGATTAAAGGAGAATACGTGATATTTTACTATCTTAAAATCTTAATTGAAATAGTTTAAAAACCAACAATTGTTTGTTTTCAATCTAAATTCAGTTTAAAACATTCAAACTTTAATTCTGAGCCTTAATAAAGTTGATACTAAAATTAAGTTGGGATTTGAGATTATTAACCATAAACGGTTCCCCGAGGATGATATATGTTATCTTACCTTGTATTATTATTGCTATCCTAGGCACTTGCAGTGATATCAATAATTAGATAAAGGATAATTTGAGAAATTTTGACTAGGGAAATCAAATAGTGGTAGTAAGCTTTAAAGAGGGTAAACTACTATAAATCAATGTGTCTATCATTTAGTTTGCTAGCATCATTTTTATTGTTTATTTTAGCTATTTAGTATGATAAAGGATTCATCAAAAATCTATCAGGTGCAGTTCGTCCCCTTTTGGATTAGAATGTAAGCCAAACCCCTAGCATCTAGGTTCTAAGAGGATGTTAGTGTGTCATTTAGTGGTATTTTTGCTTATATTTTTAGGTATTTTTGGAGCATTGTTGCATGTTTCTTGCCTGAAAATATTTGTTTAGTTATTTTATTGACCATTAATTTTATAATTTTAGTTTAATTTTTATTGGTTGTTTTACATTATAAAATTTTGATAAATAAGTGTGTTAGAAAAGTTATTTTGAAGTTTTGTAGATATATCAAATGTTGGTTCTAGGGCCACGTTAGTGGATATGAAATAGTAATAGATAGATAAAATTAAGTGTAGTAGCAAATAATCAAGAATGCATGAAGAGAGAAGAGACACATGATTTGGTTATATAGTTCAGGCAATGCCTACGTTTGTGGGGCCTAGCCCAAATCAAAAGATTTTACCATGATCAATCAAGTGCAACTATTGCAATAGGAGTAGTGACCCTGCATATTGAGACTACCTCTTTGTCACAAGGATCAAAGTAAAATCACAACAAATGCATGTTTTGCTCTAAAGTTGTTTTCAAACTCTAGTAATCTTCTCAGCCACTAGTGATATTCAACGATACCATGTTGAATCATAATAATTACTCTCAAGTCTAAAACATCACTCTTTAAAGATCATAAGATCACTCATAAAAACTTAATAAAATTAATAAATGCTCAAGCTTAAATATGAGGGACTCAAAATAGTAGATTGACAAATCTTCTCATCCTTGAATCATAGTGAAGACTTTGGAGCTCCTTGGCATTTATAAGTGTAGGTGCTAAAGTCTTTCTGTATAAAGAAAATTTTCTAGGCTAACTGTTAGACGACTATGTGCACAGTACCGGGAATAACAGGTTGGGAAGATCTTCTATATTTCCAAATAGAGTTGGATTCTTCCGAAAACTTTCCTTCACTTCTAGGTTGACAAGCTGCATGAATAGAATATAAAGCATCCATTGCACTAAAAAAAAGCCTGTCAATCAAATTCAAAAAGGAGGTACTTTGAGGAGGGATTTCGAACAAAATAGTTTCTATTTATAATGGTTTCCTTTTTGCTTATGAATTCTTAGAGAGAAAAAAAATATCATGTATCAATTTTATTTTTAGAAACGATTTATATTTCTAAAAGTTTGATTTCAAACATCTTTCGTAGATTTCAAATTTGCTTAGAAAATTAGAAACTTTTATCTTTTCAAATACATGTAGAGAATATGTCAAAGATTATTACATTATTTATATCTGTATGCATGTTCAACATGCCTCGTTAGCACTAAACATGCTAACTCAGAGTATCATGTGATATATGATGTGAAATTTTTCTACATTTTTCTAACATTAGACATTAGGAAGCAATTTTGGAAGAGTAAAATGAGAATGCAGTTGAAGAAAGAAGAATGAGGAAAAGAGGCCAAAGATTGGTTCAATAAATAAATACATAAATAAATAAACCATGCACACATCATAGTGCCCAAAAAGAAAAAAAAAATATATGACGGCCTTTGTGCACTATGACACTAAATCCAAACAAGTAGGAAAGATTGCCATAGCAACAAAATGCTGAGCTGCAACGTCATGGGTTGCAAAAATGAATCCTTCTTGCGATACTCTTGGGTTCAAGACATTTTTGTCAAACATTTGAAAATATATGGTTTTAAGGGGTTTTTGGAGATGAACGCGGGGAACTCATTAAGATAGAGATCATCCATCCAAGTATTCCAAAGAAGGGGTTTAAAGTTTCATTCTAGTTGATTCTTCCAGTTTTTTGTTTTCTAATTTAACTATGAAATACGTCTTTAATTTAAGGAATAAATGAAACTTTTTTTTATTAAAATTATGAATTAATTTGTTGATATTCCATTTTTAGTTGGAATTTCCTGGTTTATTTCAATTTCTTTGTTATTAATGCTTTCAAATTCTTGACTACGTTCTATTAGAATGATTTTGAGTTTGGACGTAGGCATTCAAGTGAAGATTCACTAACCGAATATGAAAATTAAAACATGAGAATGCTATAAAATTGAGAGTCCACAGGATTATTACAAGAATCATGATTTTAATGCACTGTTTGACTTTGATTTGTACTAAGAGGTCCAACTCCCTAATTGAAATTGTAGGGTATAACTCAAGACTCGTGAGATGAGTTCAACAATAAAATATTCTAATTTATAAATTTGGAATTTTAGATTAATAATAATATTATGAATACTTAATAGTTTAGTGATGTTGAAAACCATAGAATCATAATCGAGACACTTGTCCATACTTCTTATTATCAAATTCAATTTATATTTATCTTTTTAATATAGTTGATAATCCTGTTGATAATTTAGTGGTCTAGATAATGTTCGAATTTATGAGATAATTGGTAATTAGTAATATATTTATATGGGCATAATACTTTAGTTCTTTGGGATTATGCTACATGCAAGAAGTGTTACATTTGCAATGAAAAAAAACAAATTATTATTAGCATGGCTGCCGAGGATCCTATTTTATCATATTAGTGGTGATAGATTTTGTTTAGATTTAGGCATTATTATTTTATTTAATCCTAAACTTTACTTATCTGTATTAGGGGTGTTCGTGGGTTGGGTTGTTTAACATTTGAGTTTTAGGCCAACATACCTTATGATCAATCCTTTTTGAGTCTATTTTTGAAATTGATATCAAGAGTAAGAGTCCTTCACTCTTACATTCTTAGAAAGTAGATCAAAACACTTTCAAGATACGTCTAGAATAACATGAAATAGTGAAGCAAGATGTGAGAATTATAAGCACAAAATAGGTTGTTTACATTGTAACACCCTAGCCTCAGAATCTAGTCACATTCGCCATTGTTGACACACTAGTCTATCAACTCAAGGCGTAATCATATTATAATGAGCAGTCACTCTTGCTTTCACGTTAGTATGCGGTCACTCCCGCTTTCGCCATCTAGCCACTAGGATATTATTGTATCTCATATCATTTTCCTGGTTTTACTTGTACCAAGTCACATCCCATCACATGTTAGATTAACAATTTACTAGTTCATCACATGAATAAACAACATAGGGGTAATAAGCTAAATAGAATGAATCAAATTACCCATAACAATAATGAATCGCTAGCCCCATGGCTGAGGTTCATATGGAAAAGTAAATGCTTAGCTCAACAATTGGAAAAAACAAATAAATGAACAAAGTAAATGTCAAGTGGATCTATTGCCTTACAACTGCAAAATAATGAGTAAACTCTACTCCTAGAAAACCTCCATAGTGAGGAATACCATAACTGCCAAATGATTCCATCGTCACTTGTCAGTACGAGTGTCTTTAGTGATTACCTAAATATAAATTGGTAGGGTGAGCTCAAGAGTCTAGTAGATTATATACAAAACATCTTGAGTATTATAATAGAAAAAACATAAAACATGCAAGCACTTATTAGGCATTAGGCATTTCATATAGTTCAATTGTTTAGGTTGTCGTTACGAGTGAAAGTACATTCCTTGGTGTTCCCCATTAGGTTCTGAATATTACAAGTAATGCCCACAGGCCTGTTACCTATTCGGAACCCTATCTCGGGAATGAAGTCTCACTCGACCCTCAATCCCCTCTCTTTCTTACCACAGTAGTAACAAGACCCACCTTGGGTTAGGAATGCCCATGATGATGCCAGACTACTGTCATAGTATCCGCATCACTGTGCCAGTATGTGGTTAACTCTCTTAATCATCTTTATTTAATGACTACAAACATGTTCACAATGTCACTATCCAAATATAGATAAAAAATGGATCTAAATCAATAATACATCATGCTTAAAGTCACACAAATCATGCTATTTCTCACAGAGTGTACATGGCATTTGTTCCAAACAGTATTAGCAATCACGGATAGTATAACATGTCAATCAACATCATAAAAGGGAAATCAATCATCAATAGGTATCACACATATCCTAGCATGTTTCTAAACAATTAATACAATTAAACATTTAATCATGTTTCATATTTGAACAAAAATAATATTAAAGCGTTTATTGTTGTCATTTCCACCTGATTCCTTGTTTGGTTCCTTCTAAACTTCACTTCGTTATCCTACTCTTTACGTATCCTCAACCTTTAATGGTTTAATATCATGATTCTTAGAAGTTGAAGCAGTTATGGTGTTTTTAAACCATAGTATAGTGATTATCAAGTCTATATGGTATATGGTGTGTAAGAAGGTCATAATAAGCATATGTTGGTCTATTTTTCTCTTGTTTACCGCGATAGAGTAGGGAAACACCACGGTAATCGAAGTCTGTGCGTGAAAAGGTAAAATTGGGTTTTGAATGCATTACTGTTGTAGGCCTGAGTGTAATTGCAATAATTCGAGGATGTTTAATGCATTACCGCAATAACAGAAATGTGCAATTTCGCATTATCGCAGTTGGGTTTCATGTTAGTGTGGAAACCAATGGCTAAAACTATGTGTACAATGTATAACCGTGGTAGTCATGTGATTTTCAAAAACTGCATTCTTGTTTGCAATTCTCTCGTTTCCCTCATGCATGGGATCTTGATACCTTAACTTAGGACTCAATACATGAATCAATTAAGAAGCAAAATGTCGTACCTTGTTCCCACTCACTGCTTTTCGTCTTCACCCCTCGAGAAAGATTCAAATGTCTCTAGGGTTTACAGAGAACGAAATAGTGTTTTAGGGACCATTACAAATGATCCTATTCGCAGTAGAACACAATATACAACTTGTATAATCATTTGAGAGTCATTGTTTTTACCTTGCAATGTGTTTTGGCATAGATCTAGAGTTCTAGAATGGAGCTACTTGTTAACAATGTGGCTTTTCTTGAATAGATTCTTGCAAAACAGTTAAAAGGGAATGAGATGGATCAAGACTAATCTACGATGCCAAAGGGAGAAGAAGAGATGTTAGAAAAGATGTCTAGTGTTGCTTCATGAGTGTACATGAGCGGCTGTGGAATGGAATAGTGAGATTAGGGTTTTTGGCGCAAAAACTTGACATATATATATTCTATGCATTACTGTGGTAGTGCGATAACTTTACTGCGGCAAACAAAGCCATGTTATTTTTTATTTTTAATCACATTACTGCAATAAACTCAAACATTACCGCAATAACCAAGGCAATTCCACTTCTTTGCATTTTGGGAACCATTACCATATTAGTCTGTGTCACTACCCCCCGGGTAACCATTGGTTGTTCTCCATTTTGAGTTCTGATTTTCGCTCTGATTCTCTGATTCTTCTAGACATATACTTGTACGTCATATGAATCACCATTTCATGGGTTTTCCCAAAGTTTATTACACTAGAAATATTTTTATTGAATTTATTTTAATTTATCAAGTTTTGTATAAAGTTTAGGGTATTACGTACAGAGAATGACATTTGTTGTCAGGCATAAGACTAACAAGGGAAAACCCTTAATTTGATCTTAAATCCTAGGTAATCATGCAACCAAACCCATCTAGTGTATATAACACTAAAAAATGAACATAACAAGCCTTGTGTAATACCTCAAAAATTAGATAATAAACTAAGAAAAATCAACTTCGAGAATTTCATGAAAATTTTAGTACAAAAGAGGTATATTTCAACATATAAAAAGGAAAAAAAAGGGAGAAATCTGCGTCGGGCACCGAGGTAGTGAAAGCACTACCATGGTAATGTGACATTTTGCATGAACGAAAAGAGAGAGTGAAAGTCGCTGAAAAATCGAAACAAATGAATGACTATTGTGGTAACGAAATTGGTTACCACTGTAGTGCATCAAATTTTTCCCCAAAAAAAAAAAAAAAGAAATCCACCGAAAAAAAGGTTCCTAAAAGCCTTCAAAATTGTAAAGTGCCACTTACTAATTCTTGTACATGACGAGCACGAAAAGTTGACGAATTAGTAAGTTCTCTACATTGGAAACACCTCAAACTTACCAATTCATGTCTATTAGAACTATAAAACTTACACCTCACACCATTCTCTTCATCCCAACAAGAACTAGGCATGAAAATTTGTACAAAAGTTTGATAAATGAAATTAAATAAATTAAGAAAAATTGACTTCGAGAAGGTTGTGGAAATTTTAGTGCAAAAGAGGCATATTTCAACATATAAAAAGTAGAAAAAATTGAAAAATCCGTAACGGGTTACCGCGGTAGTGCTTTCACTACAATGGTAACACGACATTTTTCACAAAAAACAGAGAGAACAAAAATCAACAAAGAATCGAAAAAAATGAACAACTACTGTGATAATGAAATTGGTTACGGCAATAGTGTGTCAAATTTTCCAAAAAATTTGAAGAATTAGCAAGTTTTCTACATTGGAAACACCCCAAACTTGCCAATTCATGCCCATTAAAACTTTATATAAACCATGCACTTCACACCATTCTCTTCATCCCAGCAAGAACAAGACAAGTTCTCTTTCTACTCTTCTTGCCTCCCTCTTGGCATCTTTTTCGTTCTTTGGTTGTTTTAAACAATAATTACAATAGTAGGGAAGTGAAGTAACAGAGTTTTGCACAAATTCCGTGCTAGAAGGTTTGTGAGCAAACAAGGAGATTTCAGGTGGAAGGATCAAAAAGCTTGTGCTATCAAAGATCAAAAGGATTAACGATAAAAAGTGGAAGTGATTTCAGAATTGTATCTTATTATTTTGATTCAAGTATTATGTGTATAGTTGCTTGCGTAGCATAGAAATATGCCATAATTATACATGCCATGCCTAAAAATACATGCTTAGGGTTATGTGTTAATGATGCATGATTGTGATGATATGATGCATCCTATGACATGTTTTCCATGAATACATGCTAATTACCATTATCTCGAATTTATCATGCCACTATTTATCACTAATGAAAGACTAAATAGAAATTATTAATCACATATTGGCAGAATGATGAAATTTCGTCATGAATGTTCAAAATGAGTATTTTCGAGGTGTAAACTGAGGGTTTGAATTTATCTTTTGAAGTGTTTGAATGACATAATCTTTTGAAGTGTTTGTTATTCATCTTTTATTCGATTTGAAATAATAAGTTAAATATTTAGAATGATCTACTAGGCACGTAAGCTCACCCTTCATTTTCTAACCTTTCAAGGAATTTTTGCATGGATGTTGCATAGTTAAAGTTAAATTCTATTTATGAAATGTTTAAGTTAGGCATGTTAGCCCTAATTTTTATTTTATGTTAAAGTTCAATTTAATGTAATAAAGTTCAAGGGTCCTTATACTTCATGAATATTCATTTCAGTTAATGATATTTATTTATTTTATCAAATGATTTCACATGTGCTTAATGAAATCTGTTTAAGTGTTTATCTCATAAAAATATTGGGACTGAAAGAAATAGAAATAATCTAACATCACTCACCTCCCAGGTGCACAACAAAAATAGAAAGAGACTTTTAATGAGCAAGCAAGTGATGCGAATGTGCTAGGACAATTACAATCATTGAGGTGGGTATTACAAAGGTAGTATCAGAGCCTAGGTTGTAGGTGTTTTGAGCAGAGTTAAAAAAAGTTGACTTATTAGCTAAGACCTTTACTTCGAGTTAACTTCGAATGCCCTACCTCCTATTTTGAAACTAAAAATTGTTTTGAAAGGTTGTTTTTTGAAAGAGATATATGTTTTGAAATGTTTTATTTGGATACAAAGATTACAAGTTGAGTTGATAGTAGGTAAGTCTTGTTTCAAGTAAAGCTAAAGATTAAAAGTGAAATGGGTTATCTCGTTCTAGAAGGCCGATTGCTAAGCAAACTTCAATCTCGCTGCTTGATTAGAGATTTTCCCACCAGCTCATACAAGTAGTCAAAGTTAAAGAACACATTTATTCTCTATAAGAATAACTAGGAGGTGGTGTTTAACAAGGAGTGTACTAGAGTACTAAGGTAGTACCCCTAGGTCTTTGAAAGAGACCATAGGTAGAGAGTTGGGTGTTGCCCAAGGTGACAAAGTGATAAATAAAAACTTTAGGATATAGGTTACAAACTAAAAATGTGAGAAAAAAAACACTTGTTTGGTCAAGACACGAGATTGGGAGGATCTTATAACTCTAGTTTCTATGTGGTATAGGACGCATAGGGATTCAAGGGTATGGAAGAATCTTGGACTTGAAGAATGATGGACCATGATTGGTGAATGATCGGCAAATCTGGAAGACCTTGTTTCCCTACGCTTGGTTGGTATGCGACGGTTAAGAGAAGTGGGGCTTGCGGACCTTAGTCATCGAGACATTTGCAAAATTGTTTGGGTGTAGTGAGATCTCTGGGTGGAAGCCTATGTTGATGGGCAATGGTGGTATGAGATGCTTGAACCTGGAGGCATGGGCAAAAGCTTGAAATTTCGCTATGCTAGCGTGAACTTGCATTATTGAATGATTTAATGACTGATTGAATGCATGCCTTACTTGCTTAAATTCATATATCAAATGCATTTTGATTTTAAGACGAAAAAAATCCTGTACCCAAAGACACTAGAGGGATTTGAAACCCTCAAACAAAACTTATAAGAATAAATTGATAGGCCACTGGACAAATTGAGAACTTAGAGACATGAATCAAGAGTTATAATAGCACGAAGAAATGAAAACTTGAGAAAACGGATACTAAAATGACTTTTTACTTATAAATAATGGACGGATCTAAGAGATATGCTACCAGAGTTGCCGCATCTGACTAGATTGAACCACAAGGGCAAGGGGCATAGACTGGTGATGTCGAGGCTTAGATTGGGGCTACGCTGATTGCTAAAATATTGACAGAGGTCACCAAAAAGGTTATGGAGCAAATTATGGGGCAGCAGCTGACACTCGTGCCCGAGTTCCTATCTAATCAAATGGCATAAGAGGATGTAGAGGATAAGGAAATGCAAAACCCCAAAATCTCACGAATGCATACATGTCGACTACCAAATATAAAATAAAATAATTAAGAAAATAAATAAGTGGTATTTTTTAAATAAATGTTATGAGTACAAATTAATTAAAAATAAAGTAGTACTAAAAGAAATAATGGTTAAAAAAGAGGATTCACGATTTGTGTCGAAGAAGAAGAACCCATAATCTATATTGAAAAAGAAGAAAGAACGCGATGGCGTTCTGGCTTAAGAGAAAACAAAACAAAGGAAGTTGTGTGGTGTTGTCCGCGCGAGGAGGTATAAGGGATTTATGTGTTGTGAGATTTCTTGAGTGAAGAAGGAGAGATTGAAGTTGCTATGTAGTTGCGTCCTGCGCAAAGAAGAACTGTAGATCTATTGTGTTTAAATGAGGAAGAATAAGAACAAGCTGGGCTTGTGATCTGGGTGAACTGAAACGAAGAATGAAGTTGCTACAGCTATGATCTTACATGAGGAAGGAGAAGACGAGCTGCTTGTGCATTTGGACAAAGACGAGCAACGAAAGAAAAAAGACAAAGATGCAGCACCACAGTTGTGCATCATCGCATGAGGAAGAATAAAGAACAAAGAAGGAGCTGTGTGCTCTATGCAAAGAACAAAGTGAAGGACCACTGTTGCATCCAATTTTTTTGGACATGAAAGAGTAGAAGATTGATGCCCTAGCTCGCCATTTCTGTGCAGAAACAGCTACCATTGATGCTTCAACTCGTTGTGCAGCAAATCTGGGATGACCAGGGCATGAAAATGACAAAAAGATGATGTTCTAAATTAGGGGTTTTGCATAGAAAAGCTTCAAAAGCAAAATTAAAACTTTAGTTATTGTTTGATGGATTTCAAAAGGGTTTTGGAGCATAAATCTGTGAAAAACTTCTCTCGCAACGTAGTCGCAAATTCAAATTTGAGAAGAGCAAACTGTAAAGGGGATTTAGCGATTTTGACGCAAGGAAACATAACAGAATTTGATCAAGGGTATCAAATCTCATTTTGGAAGGGTTTCGAACAAATGATTAATTGCAAAAAGGTATAAGAATTTAATTTTCTTTAATTTTTGAGCTATCGTTAGTTTGAATGAATTATTTAAACTATTTGGAATATAAAGAACAGGCTGAAATCTTTGAAAAGATCTGAAGCAGAAAATAGTGAATTTTGGAGCTTTTAGCAAAAAGATTTGAGTTTTAAATTTTAATTTCTCTATGAAATATTTTAATTGTGATGAATAAAGTATGTGATAGATTTGAAATGTTGATATCGAAGTTCAGGGGTTCATGGAGATTCGGAGATTAGAAATTAAATTAATTTGGAGTCCAGATGCAAATAGTAAATGTTGAAATTGTCTTATGTAAGTAGAAAGTTATTTAGTTAAGAGTTAAGGAAATTCCTAAAGAGTTTTAAGATTGAAATTTAATTTATTTAAGTTGAAGAGGAGTGACTTAGAAGTTTCTTATGGGATAATTTGTATTATAGAGTTTAGTTCTAATTTTTAGATATGGAAACCTTATTTTAATTGGAATGAAATTTATTGAGTATGAATAAATTTTTTGAAAATAAAAATATTGTTTAAAGAAGATGTTGGAAGGTGTAGTAATCCGAGATCAGAATTACTTTAAGATATGACAAGAATGAGGATTTTGGGAAAGATTTTATTTTATAAAATAAATATAAGAATGCAAGGGTATTCAAGCTTAGAATGATTTTAATTCATTATAGATAGGTTAATTGAAGCTTAAAGATTTATTATCATTAATGTAAATTGCATATTAAATATCTAAGATCTGTGACGTGCGACATGGTGGTGCAAGGGATCTATAGTATAAGGTGGTCGAGATTTCCTTGCTCACTCATATTATTTAGATTTTAATCTGAAACATGATTGTTTGGTAATTTCAGGATCTCTAATATGCATGTTCTGGTTTCTGTTAACTTGATTGAATTGAATACAAATACTTGGTGCTGGATTAATCGCTTTTAATGCATTTCTTGGATTTCATCTCCATTTTCCATATATCTATGAATGCTACCATTGTGAATAGTATGTTGTATGGCATAACTTGATGGATTGAGAACTTAAAGGAAGATAAATGATTTTAAGAATACAATTACCGATGTGATGTATGTAGCCACCAAGCGCATTGTAGTATCCCTCCAAGGATTACCAAGAGAATATCTCCTTCGGACTTAGGTTACAACAAACCAATCTATTGTATGAAACGATTAATGCTTTGAAAGTGCTTGCATGTTTTGGATCTATCTTTGTAATGCTTGTGATGTTTTGGAATGACCCACTGGGCTTTCGAGCTCACTTACTTTATTTTTTTCAAGTACCCATACGAGTCATATGCATTAATTTCACAGGTCTTAAAGCTTTGCATGAAGACCCTCTGGGAGGTTAACTTTGTTTTGTTTTGGGATGTATTTTGATGTAGTTATTAAATAGGGCAGACACTTATTTTGTAACTTATAATTCTACCTTTTATTTTTATGTTTTGGACTTAGAACAAGATTTCCATATTTTGGATCATATAAAGGATATTTCATTTTCAATTATTGAGATGTATTCTGCTGCATTATTCTATTTAAATTGTTGCATCATGCATGCATCTAGACTGCATACAGGTAGAAAACAGGGAATAGAGAAAGAGAAAATTTAACTACTCCGACTTTAGGCGAAGGTTAACGATTGACTAATCCTGGGGAATCCAGACTTGAGGCCGGGGTGTCACAAAGTGGTATCAGAGCACAATTAATAGTTCTTTGGGAATGAATTCTAGTTGATATCACAGAGTTAGAGCTGCTATCAAGCTCTTGAGAAAACTAAAACATGACTTGTAGAACCCTAGATTAAAATAGGCACATAATGGAATCACATCTGAGCTATGATGTATTGGTTGTTTAGCGTTATCTCCGGAGTTACTCCAGCTATTACATGGTTTAGGAGTTATTGCATGTTTTCACAGAAAATGGTTTTACTAGATTTGATTTTTCACTAAAAATGATTTTTTGTTCGATTTGATTTTTGAATAACAAAAAATGAAAATGTGTAGGTGTCAATTAGGTACCTAGAAGTCTAAAAAAGATTTAGGTGATGCTAGCATACCAAAACTAGTTGCAGGTATAATGCGAGTGTGGGTAGGTTTTCCTGTTAGTCTAATTTCTTCTAGGGGACGATGTGCCTGAAGGTGAGGCCTTCCTTGAGAGAAGTACCCTTGATGGTTTGACTACCATAGAGGCATCCCTATTGGTTGGTGCCTTCTTTGAGAAGAGTGCCCAATGGGAGATCTCTATAGTGTTACTCTTGAAGGTTGATACCCTCCTTGGGAAGTGTGTGTCCTCGAAAGTTGACCACTGTGTAGATATCCCTGAAGATTGAGACCTTCTGCTAGGAAGTGTGTGTCCCTGAAGGTTGATCACTGCACAGACATCCTTGAGGGTGAGGGCCTCCGCTGGGAGGTGTGTTGTCCCTAATGGGATGATCCCAACTCCGAAAAGATGTCCTTGAGGGTTAATCCCTACTTTGAAAGGTCCAAATTTGGGAATGGTGGTATCACATAGAAATGGGATTGAGTTGAGTACCAGACCATAAGTCTAGCTAGAGACTAGGTGTTGTCGCGAAGGCACAGCGGGTCATAAAGAAATTAAAAGATTTTAGGGCATAGGATAGAGACTGAAAACATGTATGAATGCATACTTGTTTTGTCAGGATTCGAGTTCGCGAGGAGGCTGCATCTCTAGTCTCTATGTAGGATGGGGTGCATAGGGATTTGGGGATGTGGAGGAATTCTAGATTCAAAGAATGACGAACCATGATTGGTGAATGATTGGTTTCTTTGGCTGAACTTGTACGTATTGTGTTGTATTAGGATGGAGCTGTCTAACATGGTGGGTCTTGCATCAACCTTAGAGATTGAGTCACTTGCGCCATTGTACTAGGTGTAATGTAATTCTAGGTGGACGTCTGTGTGGAAGGGCAAGGGTAGGATGGGATGCTCGAACTTGGAAACATAGATGGAAGCTTGGGTTTTCATTATGCTAGTGTGTATTATTTGTTTGGTTGTTGGGGATTGTTTGTAATATATGTAGTATAATTATTTTGAGTATTACCCAAACTCCTATACCTAGAAATAGATGAAATGCTGTAAACTTAGAAGCCTAATCCTCTAGGCCACTAAAACAAAGCGAGAACTTAGAAAAATGAATCTAGAGTCACAGTGACACGATAAATGCGAAAGGGTATAGGTGGGTAGGAAGCAATGATCATTATCACAAGTCTCAGTATCTAATGTTTTAGAAATAAAGCTTGATTTGATTTGGTTATTGAAATTGCCCATTGCAGTATGATTAAATTATTGGATACTGAAGTATTTTAACTTGTCAATAATGTCGAGCACAAGGGAAGAACCTAGTAGAACTGTAATCAAAAGACAAACCAGTGATGAGCTAGAGCCTAGAGATGAGGGCATGCCAGTGGTAGAGGCATTAGCAAGGATGATGTGGATGCTAGAAATCATCACAGAGAATGGTAGAGCAGGTAGTGAGAATCTTACAATTACTAGTAGCACCATAGCTACTAGTACCAGTACAACCACAGGTGCAACCATTAGTATAACCTCAGGATCTCTAAAATGTCACAGTTGTTGCATATGATACCTAGGCTAGAATATCATAGTTCCAATATTTAATCACGCCAAGGTTTGTGAACTCGCAGTTCTTCTTAGCATTAACTCGGAAAGAACGCTACATTTACAATTTTCCCACTAAAAATAGGACACACATTATTCCAAAATCACTAATTGACAATTGAAGTCGTGATACCTCAAGCTAAAAGGTGGTGACCATTATGGAACACTAGGAAACGATCGAGTTGCATCAGTTTAGAAACCCATGGAACCACTTAGCTATGTGAAGGACTTAAAAAAATTTTAATTGATTATCAAGGAATGCTTTTAAAGGAGCAACAAACCGACATCATGTATCATTGCAAGATGATAAATCTAATGTGGATTGTCAAATACATCGACTTTATTCATGAATCAAATGAATAGAGTCCTCAGCTAGATCCTCTATATAGGGTCCGAGTAGTGCAACGAAAGCAAAATGGTCCATTGGAAAGTGTAGATTGATTGACAAAGGTAGTTACTTCCTATCTATTTGACTTATAGATTTAATGAGTAAACTAAGGGAGTGGTATATTCTAGAAATTGTGGGATATACCAATTGGATATCAACTTGAAGATGAAATTTCATTTAAGGGGGTTAAGTTGTAATACCCTGAAATCTCATGAATGCGTACATGTTGACAACCAAATATAAAATAAATTAATCAAGAAAATAAATAAATAATATTTTTTAAATAAATGTTAGGATTACGAATTATTTGAAAATAAAGTAGTATTAAAGATATAATGGTCGAAAAAGAGGCTTCGCGATTTGGGATGAAGAAGAACCAAGAAAATGAAAAAGAAGAAAGAAAGTGATGGCATTCTAGCATGAGAGAAAACAAAACAAAGGAAGTTGCGTGGTGTTGTCCACGTGAGGAAGAAGAAGGGGATTTGTGTGTTGTGCGATTTCTTGAGTGAAGAAGGAGAGATCAAAGTTGTTGTGCAGCTGTGTCCTGCGCAAAGAAGAAACACAAATCTGTTGCGTTTAGACTAGGAAGAAGAAGAACAAGCTGGGTTTGTGATTTGGTGAACTAAAACGAAGAACGAAGTTGCTATAGCTATGATCTTGCACGAGGAAGGAGAAGATGAGTTGCTGGTGGGTTGAACAAAGACTAACAACGAAAGAAGAAAGACAAAGATGCAACACCATAGTCGTGCATCATCGCACTAGGAAGAATAAAGAACAAAGAAGGAGCTGCGTGCTCTGTGCAATAACGAAGTGAAGGGCCACTACTGCATCCGATTTTTCTGGGCACAAAAGAGTGGAACATTGATGCCCTAGCTCTCCATTTTTGTGCACAAACAACTGCCATTGATGCCTCAGCTCGTTGTGTAGCAAATCTGTGATGAACAGGGCATGAAAATGACAAAAAGATGATGCCTTAGATTAGGGGTTTTGCACAGAAAAACTTCAAAAGAAAAATCAGAACTTCAGTTATTTTTTAAGGGATTTCAAAAGGGTTTTGGAGCATAGATCTGTGAAGAACTACCCTAGCAATGTAGCCACAAATTCAAATTTGAGAAGAGCAAATTGTAAAGGGGATTTGGCAATTTTGACACAAGGAAACATTGCAGAATTTGATCAAGGGCATCAAATCTCATTTTGGAGGGGTTTCAAACAAACGATTAATTGCAGATGTAAGAATTTAATTTTCTTTAATTTTTGAGTTATCATTAGTTTGAATGAATTATTTGAACTATTTGGAATATAAAGAACAAGCCAAAATCTTCGAAAAGCTCCAAAGCAGAAAATAGTGAATTTTGGGGCTTTTAGCAAAAAGGTTTGAGTTTAAATTCTTATTTCTCTTTGAAATATTTTAATTGTGCTGAATAAAGTATGTGATGGATGTTGAAATGTTGATATCAAAGTTTAGGGGGTTATGAAGATTCAGAGATCGGAAATTAAATTTAGTTGGAGTCTAGATGCAAATAGTAAATGTTGAAATTGTCTTATGTAAGTAGAAAATTATTTAGTTAAGAGTGAAGGAAATTCTTAGAGAATTTTAATATTGAAATTTAATTTGTTTAAGTTGAAGAGGATCGACTTAGAAGTTTCTTATTGGATAATTAGTATTTTGGAGTTTAATTCAAATTTTTAGATATGGAAACCTTATTTTAATTGGAATGAAATTTATTGAGTATGAATAATTTTTTTTGGAAATAAAAGTATATATTGAAGAAGATGCTGGAAGGTGCAGTAATCTGAGATCAGAATTATTTGAAGATCTGACAAGAATGAGGATTTTTGAAAAGATTATATTTTATAAAATAGATATAAGAATGTAAGGGTATTGAAGCTTAGAATTATTTTAATTCATTATAGATAAGTTAATTGAAGCTTAAAGATTTATTATTAGTAATGTAAATTGCATATTAAATATCTAAGATCTATGAAGTGTGATGCAAAGGCGTAAGGGATCTATAGTATAATGTGAGCGGGATTTCTTTGCTTACTCGTATTATTTATATTTTAATCTGAAACATGATTGTTTGGTAATTTCAAGATCTCTTCTATTCATATTCTGGTTTCTATTAACTTGATTGAATTGAATACAGATACTTGGTGCTGGATTAATCACTTTTAATGCATTTCTTGGATTTCATCTCCATTTTTCACATATCTATGAATGCTACCATTGTGAATAGTATGTTGTATGGCATGACTTGATGGATTGAGAACTTAAAGGAAGATAAATGATTTTAAGAATACAATTACCGATGTGATGTATGTAGCCACCAAGCGCATTGTAGTATCCCTGTAGTGAACAACTGGAGGCGCATCATTGGTAGCCCTACTCTAACATTGTATCACTCTGTTAAGAGTCCTTGGAAATGAATAATGATTGTTTAGTATTATTTGTTTATGAGATAGTGGATTCTGTGGGTATGGCTGAGCTTAGCATACCTAAATGCAACAGGTATGGTTGTGCAGTGTACCTGAACATTTGTGAATGTTGTTGGTTGATGATTGATTGATGATTGATTGATGATATGTGGCTGTGTATGGTTGAGGAATTGTAGCATACACCTAATTGCTAGATACGGCTGAGCCTAGCATATCATGGCATTCTGGAACCTTCGGGGTTTACCAGGAGAATATCTCCTTCAAACTTCGATTACAACAAACCAATCTATTGTATGAAACAATTAATGCTATGAAAGTGTTTGCATGTTTTGGATCTAATCATTATAATGCTTGTGATGTTTGGGAGTGATCCACTAGGCTTTCGAGCTTACTTATTTATTTTTCCAGGTAATCACAGGAGTCATATGCATTGATTTCACAAGTCTTAAAGATTTGCATGAAGAACCTCTGGGAGGTTAACTTTGTTTTGTTTTGGGATGTATTTTGATGTAGTTATTAAATAGGGCAAACTCCTATTTTTTTGTAACTTATAATTCTACCTTTCATTTTTATGCTTTGGACTTAGAACATGATTTCCATATTTTGGATCATATAAAGGATATTTCATTTTCAATTATTGAGATGTATTTTGCTGCATTATTCTATTTAAATTATTAATCATAAATTTATCTAGACTGTGTATAGGTAGAAAACAAAGAATATAGAAAGAGAAAATTTGAATACTCCGACTTTGGGGGAAGGTTACCCGTTGACTCATCCCGAGGTGTCCAAACATGAGGCCGAGGTGTCACAGGAGCAGAGGGCCATTCTAATGGAGCTATAGAAATTTTGCCCATTACAGTTTGATGGCACATATAGTAACATGACAGCTAAGCACTGGTACCAGGAGCTTGACGAACATTTAGATGTGTTAGGGGCAATGGGTCCCCTAGAGTTGCGCTGGCTACCCATCAATTTAAGGGACTAAATATGAGTTCGTAGCAAATGCTAAAAGCAGATTCGAACACTAACATCAAGTAGATAATGTAACACCCCAATCCCCATATTCTTTCTTTATTTGGACATAACCACTATTTTGATAGTGGACTTAACCATACAGGCTAGTCAGGCCAGTATTATATTACAAGTGACTCACACTTGACATTCATTTTCAACTATGTCATGCCTTGGTGTAATTCAAGAGCGCATAACTCAAATTAAGAAATAAGTAAGGCAAATAAAGAAGAGATAAAGAAATTCAAAATGTTTATTCATTCAAATTGGAAAGTACTTAACTTCCTAATTAATGATTACAATGGAATTTATCAAAACTTGGCACACATGCATTCATAGGAACTTTCTAAAATAAAGAGACTATCGCTATTTGCAACGTCTTCATGCATGTTCAATTTTCTAAAAAATAAGAGAGAAAGGGTGAGCACATAGCCCAATAAATCCTTTTCAAACAACCAATTTTCTAATTTAGACTAAAAACATATCTATAATTCATACACTTGCATACATTAGGCATTTCAAGTAACATTTTGTGTATAGTTGTGACTTAGACAAAAAGGGTTTTTAAGGCCCTTGATATTCTTAACAAAATACCTCCTTAAAGTGAAAAAAAAAAACATTTCTTAGCCAATTTCATTGGACTTTTGGACTTATGGCACCTTACCCACCAACCAAGTATTTTGGTCTTACACTATGTGAACTAGTCACATGAAAAGAACATCCATAGTAACCCACATCTCATTTGAACTAGTTCACCATGATGGTACATAGTTATTAATCACCAACATCTCATAATTAATCTCATATTCAAGAATCATAAAATAAGAGAAATAAATTTTGGAATATAAACAATCTTAAAATCAAAGCATGAATCATCCAAAAACATGCATCATACATTGAAATAAATCTAAACATGGTACAAGGCATATCATGCATTTATAAATGCTTAAAACATGTTTATTACTAAACTAAAATTGAAATCATGATTGAATTTTTGTAATTACAACATAAATGATTTTTGAAAACTAAACATGCGATGAACATGGTATTAATCTAAAGAAGAAAAGATGAGGTTTTAGAAATCACTTTCACCTCAATTGCAAGTTTGACGGAAATCCAACAGAGGTTCCGTACTCCAACATCTAGCACTTTAAAGCACACTCAAAATCACTCAAAACACTGAACTAGAATATTGAAATTGAAGCTTCTCACTTAAGAATTGAAGAAAAGTGAGAAGGGATGCTAAGAAAAAGGCTTAGAACAAGCGCAGAGGAAATATCAACTATTTGCTTTGGGTGAGATAAATAAGAGCATTAAGGGGGTTTATACATATTTTCAAGAGGTTCTAGCAGATGGTTTAGGCAGCTTGGGCAGCTCACAAATTGGGCAACATTCGAAACACACAAGGGAAGGTTTGCATTAGAATAGGCAAGTGTGCTCATGGGACCACTAAGGCTTTCTAATCTCATGTGAGCATATATTGGATTCTTTCCTTGCTTTATTATTTAATTGAGAGAATAATTTCAAACTTAAAATATTGTCCATATCAGTTGGGACATCCTATGTTAGATTGGATTTGTGCTCACAAAACTTTCCCATTTGGTTTCTTGGTTGCTTGTCACATAAACACACATGGAGATCTTGCCAATTTTCTTTACTTGGACGTCAAGCATGGAGAGTACACAATCAGACTTGAGGAAACACTATATCATAGTATAGGATCCTCATTTTGGTTCAAGGAAACCTTCCAAATAGGTTCATATCCAAAGTTGGCACACCATCTAGTAGGATATCCTTGTCTTGGCACCTAAATGGGAAAAGGAAACCTTCCATTTTGGCTTTCTTGTGTGCAAGAGGGGACGGCTAGGGTTTTGTGATGTCTTGTTTATACTTTAAACACTTTTAATTAGGGTTGTTCACATGTGTGTACACACACGCACACATATATATGGGCTAGTTTTGCATAATAGGGCATGGGTGTATATGATCAAAGTGTGGTGTACATGAGGTCATTCTTCATGGTTTCTCAAACTAAGTGAGATGTCTCATAGGTGTGGCATACCTGATCATCTACATGGCACATGGGATCAATCCACATGATTTCAAATAAGGAAAATGTCCCATTGAGGTTGGGTAGGGTGCAAGTGTACATGATCATGGTGTTCCACCCATGTGATTTACACATGTTTTGGGGTGGCCATGTATTTATGGGTCAACATGAATTTGATAAAAATTCACATCTCATCATTTACTAAGAATTAAAGACTTTAACATATATTTTTGGTTTCACATGAAGATAATACACATTTTAAACTAACATTTGGCTAGGGTGATCCTCATTTCATTTACTTTCCTAATTTGGACTCAACTAAAAGGTATTAGGCAAATGAAACCCTAATTTTGGCCAATTGAGCTAATTTTTGGATATGTTATCTAGTTTATCAGTTCGTGTTATCTCAAGTCATTTCAGGTCATTGTGAGGTCTTAAGATTTTACTAAAATGGAGTTTTGGACCTACTAAATTTATCCTTGAAATGGACCTATTTTCATTTCTCACCCAAATTCAATCAAATAAAATTAAATTGTTTTATTTTATTCAGTACAAGATTACAGGGTATTATAGATAAGCTAGAAGGATTTCAAGGAAGTGTTCTACGTGAAGTTCTTCTTAGAGGCTACTCTAACGAAGATGCAGTCTGAGTTCATCAAATTGACTCAGAAAGATATGATTATACGGAATATGAGACCAAGTTTATTGAATTAGCTAAGTTTTTCCTTGAACTAATCAGAGAAGAAAAGATGAAGAACAAAAAATTTGTAGAGGGTCTCAAGATCGAGACCTGAAAGGTGATAATACCGATGGGCCTAAAAACATGTAGAGACGTCGTGGAGAAAACATTGTTATTGGAACAAGAACTCAACTTTGAACAAAAGTTGAAGAATAGAACCAAGAGACCAGGTAATAGCCAAGGTGACTAGAAGTCAAAGAATGGACGCATGAAGTAGAACACCAATAAGAATGGTGGCAATAGAATGCCTCAAACTAAGAACTTGTCCAAATAGACTAAAGAGGAGTGAAGGCAACTGGCCAAACAACAAGGGCTATGTTATCACTACAACCATCTGCCAAAACTCAAGCTCCACAAAAAACCACAAAACAATGAAGGAGGAGGACATAACTGTCGTCTTCAAACAATGCAACAAAACAACAACCAGGGACAGAACCAAGATGAAGGCCGAAACCAGGCCAAAGTGTTAGCGGTTGCTAATAGTCTCGCAGATCAAGTCCCTATAGTGGAAGGTACATTTTTGTTATTTAATATTGTTGTAAGATTGTTGTTTGATTCGGGTGCTACAAAATCCTTTGTTGCTAAAAAAAATAAAAGATAGGTTGCAACTAGTAACAAAAACACTGTCTATGACTTTGAATGTATCCACACCCGTAGGAAACTACCGTTATCTAGAAAAGAATGTGTAGTTGTGACCTTAAGTTTGAAGATAAATTGATCTTAGCCGACCTCTGTCTACTTCCATTTTATGGATACGACGTAATCTTGCGGATGGACTAGTTAAACCAATAGTGCGCACAAATAGATTGTCATAAGAAAAGAGTAACAATAACATTACCTTTGGGGAAAACCTATAGAATCAATGGCAACATGTAGAGATTATCTCGAAACCCAATGATAACCATGTTGAACTACTTAAAGTAGGAAGGTGAACTCAAGAAACTCTTAGAGGAGAACCCTAAGGAGCAAGGAAGAATCTATAGCTTAGAAGTAGTCCAAGAATTTGAAGATATAGTCCCAGATGACTTACCTGGACTACTACCTACTAGAAAAGTAGAACTCAAGATTGAAATTCACCCTGAAACTAACCCCATAACCATACCTCTCTACAAAATGGCATCAGTGGAACTAATCGAGTTAAAGATTCAACTGGAGGAGCTCTAAGAGAAGGGGTTCATCAGGCCAAGTAAATCACCATGGGGAGCTCAAGTACTGTTTGTGAAGAAGAAAGATGGGTCTATGAAGCTATGTGTTGACTATTGAAAATTGAACTAGGCGACGGTGAAGAGCAAGTATCCCCTACTAAGGATAGATGACTTATTTAATCAATTGAGAAGAGCTACTCATTTTTCTAAGATTGATCTTAAGTCAGAGCACCATCAGTTAAGAATCTGAGAGTCAAATATACACAAGACAACCTTCAAGACTTAGTATGGACACTTGGAGTTCACAGTCATGCCATTTGGATTAATAAATCACTAGCAACATTTATGGATCTAATAAATCGAGTTTTTAGGTAATACCTTGATCATATTGTAGTGGTATTTTGTGGACGATATCCTAATTTACTCTAAATCGAAAGCTAAACACTTAAAACACTTGAGGATTGTGTTGGAAACCCTTAGATGGAACTAGTTGTATGCCAAGTTCAGCAAGTGTAAATTCTGGATGAAGACAGTCAAGTTCCTAAGCCATGTGGTATCGGCATAAGACATCTCTGTCGATCCTAATAAGGTGGAAGTTGTCACAGATTGGAAGTAACCCAAAATGGTTCCAGAGATTAGAAGTTTCTTATGCCTAATTGGATATTTCCAAAATTCATCCAAGACTGCTTCAAGTTGGCCGAAACCATGACCAAGCTATTCAGTTGGGATGAGAAGTGTGAACAATCATTCTAAAAACTAAAAAGGAGATTGACTTTGGCTTTCATCTTAGTTACTTCTACCCATGGTATTGAATATATTAACTTTGGCTCCTATCTTAGTCACTCCTACCCATGGTATTGAATATGTTTTGTATACAGATGCTTCACAAAATGGATTGGGTGTAGTCTTAATGCAAGAAATGAAGGTTGTTGCATATGCCTTAAGACAACTTAAGATCCATGAACAAATTTACCCAACCCATGACTTAGAGTTGACTGCCACTGTATTTGCCCTAAATATTTGGAGACATTATCTTTATGCGTAGAAGTTTGATCTATTTTTAGATCACAAGAGTTTGAAACACATTTACACCCAAAAGGAGTTAAACCTCAAGTAGTGGAAATGGATGGAATTCCTTAAAAACTATAATTTCTAACTACATTACCATCCAGGGAAGGCCAATGTGGTGGTATCCTTGAGTAGAAAATTTAACAAACAAGGGGAAGAAAAGGATAAGATGTATTAGTTAATTGGGGATTATAACATAGGCATAACTTTAGACGAGAAGCAAGCTTATCTTTACAACATAACCAAATCTTGTACACCAGATCAGGGATAAACATAGGAAAGATAAGTGGCTCACAAGTTTGAAAGAAGGAGTTGAACAAAGAAAGCGCACTAAGTTTAGCATAGATGCTGAAAATACCCTAAGGATTGAAGATATAATTTGTGTGCCTTAGAATAGACAGAGTAAGCAAACCATACTAGACAAAACCCATCATGCCAAGTATATGATGTATCCATGTGGTGACAAGATGTGTCAAAACCTTAGAAAGACCTACTGGTGGCAAGGAATGAAAAGAGATATAGTCAAGTATGTTTCTAAATGACTAGCCTATCAGCAAGTAAAGGATAAACACAGAAAGCCCACCAAATGTTACAACCACTCCCAATCCCTGAATGGAAGTGGGATAACATTGCTATGGACTTTGTTGGCAGATTACCTCAGAACCAAAAAGGAGAATATACTGTGTGGGTGATTTTGGATCGTTTCACCAAAGGTGGCACATTTCTTGCCTATTAGATCCACATACCTAGTCGCTAAGCTGGGAAAACTCTATGTAAATGAGATAGTATGACTTCATGGTGTGCGTAAGACCATAGTGTCAAACAGAAACTCTTGATTCAAATCATAGTTTTGGCAAAGTGTACAAAAGGAGTTAGGCACCAAACTCACCATGAGCACTATTTTCCATCCACAAATTGATGGTCAGTCTTGCATCCTTGATTTCAAGGGAAACTGGAGCAAGTACCTAAAACTAGCAAAGTTTGCTTATTACAATAGTTATCAGGCTAATATAATGTAACACCCACCGGGAATCCTAACGGGACTCTTACCCACGTCGTAGGGCCCATGTCATGGCGTGTCACTCACAAGGTACTTTCCCCTCCCCTTGGGGTTTTCCTCCGCCTCCGTGGAGATTCGAACCACGGATTTGGGGCTTAAGTACCTTGTTCATTCTTCATCTACTACCATTGAGTGACATGCTATGACGTGGGCCTTACGACGTGGGTAAGAGTCCTGGTAGGATTCCCGGTGGGTATTACAATAAAAAGGCATCTTTTTTTTGTGACGACCCCTCACTAGGCCCCCAGAACCCCCTCAGCGGGCACTCTGGGCTAGGTGTTCACCCAAAGGTATTGCTCTCCCCCTGGGATTTTATTTCGCCTCCGTGGAGTTTTGAACCCATGACCTAGGGGACAAGTACATTGTTTTTGCAACATCCACTACCATTTAGCTAGTAGCCCAATGGTAGCGGATGATGAAAGAAATAAGTACTTGAGCCCTAGGTCTTGGGTTCGAATCTCCGCGGAGGCGAAAGAAAACCCTTGGGGGCAGGGACAATACCTTGTGAGTGACACGCCATGACGTGGGCCCTACGACGTGGGTCCTACG